>JAWZYT010000693.1:25000-67549 GCA_034508575.1 Petrolisthes manimaculis | reverse complement strand
AGAGAGAAAGAGAGAGAGACAGAGAGAGAGAGATAGGTAGAGATAGAGAATAAAATAAAGAGAAAAAGAGAGAATAACATAAATAAAATAAAGTGAGAGAGAGAGAGAGAGAGAGAGAGAGAGAGAGAGAGAGAGAGAGAGAGAGAGAGAGAGAGAGAGAGAGAGAGAGAGAGAGAGAGAGAGAGAGAGAGAGAGAGAGAGAGAGAGGAGAGAGAGAGAGAGAGAGAGAGAGAGAGAGAATAAAATAAAGAGAAAAGAGAGAATAACATATATAAAATAAAGTGAGAGAGAGAGAGAGATAGAGAGAGAGAGGTTTACCTTGAGTATGATACTGATGGTGTTGTGGGATGGTGTGATATTCCAGGGAGTCAATACACGACCAACATCCTGGAGACAAGAGAACTTCAGGTCCTCCACACCATCAGATGGCCGGCGTCTGAAGTCTATCCATCCCACAGGTGTGTTGTTGAGTGTTCCCACCTCCAGCCTCACCATGTTCCCCTCAGTGCTTGGTGGAGGTGTGAGGACGATCTCTGACTCCAGCACCACCTCCTTCATCATCATCATCATCGTGTTGTTGTTGTTGTGGTAGTGGTGGTTGTGGTGTAGTGGTTCCCTGTAGCCATATTGGTGTGGTATATTCATCACGTCACAGTTTGTTGGGGTCTTCACTGTTGTTGCTTCACTCTCTGATGGACAACACATAGACATACACGTTACCTTTAATTTTATATGATGTACTATATATTAGGGGGGGGGGTGCAGGAGTAGGGGACAGGCTTGGAGGATTTAGGGGGTGCAGGAGTAGGGGACAGGCTTGGAGGATTTAGGGGGTGCAGGAGTAGGGACAGGCTTGGAGGGGGGTTAAGGGGATGCAGAAATAGGGGACAGGCTTCCAACCCACCCCAAGCCTGTCCTCCTATTCCCGCACCCCCCCCCCCCAGTCCCCCCCAAGCCTGTTCCCTTCTCCTGCACCCCCTTAAGGAGGTTATGTATGTATGTATGTATGTATGTATATTTTATTATTATTATTATTGTATGTGTGTGTATATGTGTGTATGTGTATGTCATGTATGTGTATATGTATGTATGTATGTGTATGTGTGTGTGTGTATGTATGTATGTGTGTGTATGTGTATGTATGTATGTGTGTGTATGTGTATGTATGTCTGTGTATGTGTATGTATATGTATGTATGTGTGTGTATGTGTATGTGTATGTATGTATGTGTATGTGTATGTGTAAGTATGTATGTATGATGTGTATATGTGTATATGTATGTATTATATGTGTATGTGTGTGTGTATGTACGTATGTGTGTGTATGTGTATGCATGTATGTGTATGTGTATGTGTATGTGTGTGTATGTACGTATGTGTGTGTATGTGTATGCATGTATGTGTATGTGTATGTATGTATGTGTATGTGTATGTGTATGTATGTACGTGTGTGTATGTGTATGTGTGTATGTATGTGTATATTTGTTTATTATAGTATATTTAGTATATTTGTTTACCTGGTCCTGTTTATTCTTTGAAGGAATGAATGTGTGTGTGTGTGTGTGTGTGTGTGTGTGTGTGTGTGTGTATATATATATATATATGTGTGTGTGTGTGTATATATCTGTGTGGCAAATTAGTGGATGAAGCAATAATGTGTGTGTGTGTGTGTGTGTGTGTGTGTGTGTGTGTGTGTGTGACAAATTAGTGGATGAAGGAAAAAATGTGTGTGTGTGTGTGTGTGTGTGTGTGTGTGTGTGTGTGTGTGACAAATTAGTGGATGAAGGAATAATGTGTATGTGTGTGTGTGTGTGTGTGTGTGTGTGTGTGTGTCTGTGTGTGTGTGTGTGTGTGTGACAAATTAGTGGATGTTGTGTGTGTGTGTGTGTGTGTGTGTGTGTGAACACTCCAATGTACCACAAGTGTATCACCTCCTTACCTTGGTGTTACGTGCTTAATTTTCTTATAATGATATTTAAATGTTGGTTGTCAATAAATTATCATTCATTGTTAATGCTATAAAAATCCTTGTGTGACATCCAATATAATACTAATATAGTATATAATTTAATTAAGTAATATAAACATAAGTTGATGGATTAGACTAACCGGTGTTGCAGAAGTTGATGGTTGCACATTGTTCAACATTATCTGGACACTTGACTGTCAGTTGGAGTTGTGGGAACTCTGGTAGGTCGTAGGGACACTTGTATTCCATCAACTTCTGGTTCTTCTCCTCATCATCATCATTGTTAGTCGACAACTCCACCCAACACTCTCCTCCCTGAAATAATAACACACATCATTAATTACATCATTATTATATTCATCTGGTAATAGTTAGGTTACCTTAGGTTACTATATGCTAAGTTACTGCAGGTTAGATTAAATTTGTAAGTTAAGTTACTGCAAGTTAAGTTGGATTAAGTTTGGGTAGGTAATGTTTGGTTAAGTTACTGCATGTTAGGATTGGTTAGATTAGCTTTGGTTAAGTAAGGTTTGGTTAGGATAGATTAGGTTAAGTTAATTTTGGTTAGGTATGGTTTGATTAGGTTGGGTTAGGGTTTAGTTAGGTTAGGTTAGGGGTTAGATTTTGTTAGGTTAGAGTTGGCTTGGCTAGGTTAGGTTAAGTCAGGTTATGATAATAATTGTCATGATTTTACATGTATGAATTGCTAATAAAGAGAACAACTGACCTTCTTCTTGAGATGTTTAGGTTTTTTGTTCCACTTGTAGTGGGTGAATGACAATGGGTAGGTGATCTTGTCCACGGTGTTGTAGTACACATGCCAACACCCTACCCTAAGCTTCAGAAAGTCTTGAAGTTCCAGCTTGGTGATGACGTCTGGTCCTGTGATGGTTTTGTCACTGGAAAGATCATCTTCACTAGTACAGGAACACTTGATGTTGACTTGGTTATGAGGTCCGGTAATGTGATCAATGTCAAGTCTTGCCAGAATTTGTTTATCCACTTGATTCATGATGTGGAGACTTGTCCCCCACGTGGTATTATTATCAGGTGGAGACAACAACTGAAAGCGAGTCTCCAGGACACGTTCACCGATTTTGTTCATCTCTACTGGTCGTTGAGGCACCGTGGATGACTGGTTGTAGGCGGGACATTCTGGTGAGAGAGGAAAGTTGTTAGTAATGTTTTTAATATTGGGTATTTTTAATATTGGGTATTATTTTTGGGGGGTAGTTTTAATATTGAGTTTTTTTAATTTTGGGTATTGTTAATATTGGGAAATTTTAATATAGGATTTTTTAATATTGGGTAATTTTAATATTGGGTATTTTTAATATTGGTTAATATTAATATTGGGTAAGATTAATATTTTGGGTAATTTTAATCAACAACGTCTCGATGATTTTTGTCTAATGTACAGTACATTGCTTGATTATAATAAACTATATGGTTATTACAACACACACACACACACACACACACACACACACATTTATTCCTCCTTTTCTTTCCTACACACACATCTTCCTTAAGCTCTCTTTCTTACACGCACACACCTATTCCTCCTTCTGTCTTTCTTACACACACATCTTTCTTATTCTCTCTTTTTTTGCACACACACACACACACACACACATACACACACACACACATTTATTCCTCCTTTTCTTTCCTCCAAACACTTCTTCCTTACTCTCTCTTTGTTACACACACACGCACACACATCTTTTTTCCTCTCTCTGTTTAGCACACACACACACACACACACACACACACACACACACATCCTTCTTCCTTCCTCTCTCTTTTTAGCACACACACACACACACACACACACACGCACATCCTTCCTCCTTCCTCTCTCTTTTTAGCACACACACACACACACACACACACACACACACACATCCTTCTTCCTTCCTCTCTCTTTTTAGCACACACACACACACACACACACACACACACATAAATAGTAACAAACAAATAATAATGAGCCAACTTACCAGTACGTATACCAGCATCAATAGATGGTGTGAGAGCCAACACCATCACCACCATCACCAATATTACACTCCGTCCACACATCATGTCTGTAATATAATAATAATAATAATAATAGCCTCTGTGCACACACACACACACACTATCCTATCATTGTACACACACACTACTCTATCGTTGTACACACACACACACACACACTATCAATCTACACACACACACATAATATTTCACTCCATCTGCACATGATGTCTGTAATATAAACAATATTAATAACAGCCCCTGTACACACACACACACACACACACTCACACACACACACACACTACCCTACCGTTGTAAACACTCACAGTATTACACTCCGTTCACATATGATGTCTGTACTATAACAATAACAATAACACTGGGTCCATTATACAGTGATATTCGTTTGTTACCTTCCTAACCAACCACACTTGTACATGCCTTACACCCGTAGTTAAAAAATAAATTGAGGGCCCTTACTGGAGCTCTATGAATTCTCCAAATTACTCCAGGCAACTGATTCCCAATTAGAAATACTGAAGGGTTCTGTGGCCTGGATTATTTCGAGGGTTCACAGACCTCCAGTAAGGGCCCTCATTTTTTTTTAAACTACGGGCCTTACACCTGAAATGCTCTACACTTTACACTACCGTCTACAAGTGCCAAAGGACGACTCCACACCTATCACAGTCGTTCTCGCAACCCTTGACAGGTTCTTCAAGGCTCAAACGAATGAAGCCTTGAGAAGATGTGTTGTTTAGTTGTAGACAGGAGGCAGGTGAGCAGTTCAATGAGTTCTTTGCTCGAGTAAAGAATTTATCTGAAGCAGTGGATGTCTGTAAGGGAGGTGATGTTAGTTGTGAGGAAACTCAGATGAAACAGGTGATTTTAATGGGTATTAGGGATCATGATTTAGTGTAGGAATTAATCCGTATCATACCTACTAAGTCCCTTGACCAAGTGGTACAGCACTGTTATGCCCATGAAGCAGCTAGGCATACTTCTAAAAATGTTTGTGCTGTGTCAAAGTATAAAAAGGAGAAGAAACATAAACAGTACCCTGTAAGGACAAGTACACTCCTCCAGGCATGTGTCAGAATTGTGGTAAGACACATGATAAGGGCCAATGTTCAGCCACTATATTTCACATCTCGTAATTGTGGTAAAAAGGACATTTTGCAAAAACGCCATATTGACCTGCTAAAAATGCTACTTGTCGTATTTGTACTAAAATAGGTCATTTTGACAATTGTTGCCGATCGACCACGAAGGCTGGAGAGGAGTAATTTAAGGGAGGGTGACGACAGTCTGCCTGGCATATCACCCAGGACTCCAAGGGTAGTGGTGCTCGTCGTGTCCAAGCCGCCACTCGCACCCCCTCCGAGACCTCCCCACTCATTGTTGTCAGTGTTACCTACGAAAAAGGAACATACACCCTTGGCATGTTACCTGATATGGGAACTGACACAACAATCATTGGTCCAGACCACTTGCAACACATCGGATTGTCTCTTAGTGATCTTCAACCACCTCCACAGACTCCAACTTATGCAGCTGACGGGTCCCTTATGAAGTCTGCAGTCGGATCGGTACAACTACAGGTGGAGGAACGTAGTACACAGGAGTGGATGGATGTTCACCATGGATTCTCCATACCACTCCTTTCCCACTGGGCTTGCAGAGAATTAACGCTAATCCACTAGCGTTTTCCCCACCCGATTGCCCAGGTCACTCATGCATGTGTTCAGAAAGGGAAAGGTAGTAGTGCAGCAGGACTACCGTCACCAGCCAAGCCATCTCCAACCTGGTCGAATACTGCAACGCCTTCACAGGCTAGGGAGTGCTACCTGAAGGAGTGTGCAGACGTGTTAGTGACAAAACAGGATCTGAGCAAGACAACACTACGGCCTATGAAGGGGCCACCCATGAAGATACACTTACAAGAGGATGCACAACCCTTTGCCATATACACCTTGCGACAGATCCCGTTGGCATACCAGGAAGAAGTAAGGAAGGAGATACTCAACATGGAGGCCAGGGTATTATCACGCCTGCAGGAGACGACCCGTCACCCTGGTGCCACCCACTTGTCGTGGTACCCAAGCCACACAGTGGAGTGCATATAACAACGGATCTTTCAAAGTTAAACAGTCAAGTCTCCCATCCAGCCCACCCATTTCCCACACCATTTGCAGCTGTTAGGAGTATCCCACCTGGATCCAAGTTCTTCACAGTCGTTGACGCTTTGTGTGGCTACTGGCAGTTAGAGCTGGCTGAGGAAGACCAACCATTAACTACATTATTCACACCTTATGGGAGATTCAGGTATCTTCGTGGCCCCATGGGATTTATAGGTACAGGTGATGCTTTTTGCCAAAGAGGTGACACGGCTCTACAAGGTATCACCAATTGTGTGAAGGTGGTGGACGATGTTCTACTGTATGACGAGGAACTCGTGTCACACTTACAATGGCTAGACAGACTACTGGTCAAATGTAGAGAGACTGGAATTATTCTCAATGCAGACAAGTTTATGCTCGCTACATCGGGAGTAAGGTTCTGTGGATTTGTGCTGTCAGCTGATGGAATTGCACCAGACCCAGAGAAAGTGAAAGCCATTGGAGACTTCACAACACCAGCCAACGTAACTGACCTGAGATCTTTCATGGGACTGGTCAACCAACTGACAGAGTTTTCTCATGACATCTCAGCAGCTGCTGAGCGATCAAGTAGACTGCTGATTATGACACCGCTTTCAGGAATGTCAAAAGAGTGCTGGCCAGTCCACCAGTGTTGGCAGTGTTCGACCCTAATCTACCTGCAGTTCTACAGACTAATGCATCCAGACTACATGGTATAGAGTACACATTATTGCAGGACCACGGAGGAGGACACCTGCGTCTGGTACAATGTGGCTCTCGTTTTCTCACTGATACGGAAACATGGTATGCCACAATAGAGTTGGAGATGTTGGCCACAGTCTGGGTGAAGCACAAATGTGGGTATTACTTGAAGGGGCTACAACGTTTTGACCACCGTCCACTCATCCCCATTCTTAACCACTACACCTTGGACGCAGTTGAATATCTAAGACTACAGCATCTCAAGGAGAAGCTGTCGCCCTTCCCATTTACAGCCAGGTGGTGTGCAGGCAAGCAATTGTGCATACCTGATGCACATTCCCGCCACCCTGTCAGCAACCCTACGGATGAAAATGACATGCTCAAGGACATCCCTTTACAGGCTGCTGCTGCAGTACGAGCTGTACGGTGTCTCGACTCAGAAGTTAAGCACCTAAATGATGACGTCCAGTTGGAGGAGCTACAGCAAGCAACACGCACAGATGAGACATATGTACTGTAATGGTGACCTAGTAATCTACGTAGTGTAGAAACACACACATAATTTCTTATATTGTTTCACACTTCCACTTCCACATTTCAGGTTTAACTGCATTACGGTTGATATCATCTACCCAAGCGATGATATCGTAAAGTAACACCATCCTAGTTGGCTACACTGCCATAGGTTATATTATACAGTGTGTGTGTACCTACTGTCGGCCTCATAATAAACACTGTTAAAGAACCTTTGGTTCCTTCGTTATCCCTATGACTTCTATAGTGCTCCAGGCAACCACAGAATACGGGATATTTGATAACATACACTAACTAACCACACTGGTAAGGCTTCATTATTATCCAACAGTTAGATAATGATTATCAGTGTATAGTTTATTTACTCACCAAATTCATTAAATATTTCACCAATAAGTCATTTACACTCTTTCTTTCTTTCGTTGTGGAATTGAGCAACTGTTTGTAGTTTACAATAATGTGATTGGTGTTGGTGTAGTAATATTATTTGTTGTGTAGTAAATACAGACATGAGTGTGTGTGGTAAATGTATTATGGTACAGAGGTCTCACATGGGTACCATATTAACCTACAGTACGTTATGTGTTGTGTGTGTGTGTGTGTGTTAATAGCTAGGGCTAAGAAGACTTGGATCAGTGAATAGGTCATGTATTGTTTGTCTGTGTGTGTGTGTGTTGAGAGTGATAATGGCTAGGGATAAGAACACATGGACCAGTAAATAGATGATGTGTTGTCTGTGTGTGTTACTTACCTTTCCTTTGTGACCACCAGACCACAGATGGACTTGTCCAGCGGGACTTCACCTGTTGTTTCAGATGTGCAGCCAGACCCTGAGGACTACATATAAAGGTGTATATTAATATTGGAAACATATTATAAAGGTGTAAATTAATATTGGAAATATGTACTATGTTACAGATGCACCCACAGGCACGCACGGACGCAAACACACGGATGTACGCACACAGGCCAGCACACTCGGCACTTTATCTCTTCCTGTTCACTAATCTATACAACTTAGTAAAAGTGTTCACACCATGATAAGGAAAGGTTGAGTTATTACTACTGTCACCATTCACTGTGTATGTGTGTGTGTGTGTGTGTGTGTGTGTGTGTGTGTTAATACATGTATGTGTGTATACTATTATGGTATGTGTGTGTGTGTGTGTTAATACATATGTGTGTATAGTATTAAAGTATGTGTGTGTGTTAATACATATGTGTTGTATACTATTAAAGTATGTGTGTGTGTTAATATGTATGTGTGTATACTATTAGTGTATGTGTGTGTGTTAATTACATACGTGTGTATACTGTTTGGGTATATGTGTGTATTCATACCATAATAAGTAAGGGTTGAGTCATTACAGTTGTCAGATTTTGCACAATTTTATATTTTACAATAAATTATATTGGATGAAATATAACATTATAATGGTAATACAAGATGGTAGTGCTTCCTTGTTACTTATATTAATAAATAAATAAAGTGGCATTAGAAATATACCAACAGATAGCCAGGATGTTAAAGGGAAGTAGTACAGTGTTGGTAAATCTGGAGCAACTGATTCCTCCATACTATTCCAAGCAACAGAACACCATTATTTATGTTAATGTGGTCCTGTTTCCTGAGACACTTGGGAGGAATCAAAGTTCTCCAATGAACCCTAAGTATATTACACCATTAATTAGTCTTGGTCCAGAACAACAATAACAACAACAACAACAGCAATAATAATAATAACAACAACAACATCAACAACAAACCCAATATTGATACCTTTTCTTGTAATGGTTCAAGATTAGTTACAAGGATTATTTTATTATTATTATTATTATTATTATTATTCATTATATCTACTAGTAGTTAGCACCATAGAATTAAAACAGCCTCTAAAGGACCAACAGGTGTGTTACTGTTTGTATTATATTGTATACATTAATATTGTATTCCTTCTCTCCCTTCCCCTGCTTTATCATCCCTTATCCCTCCTTCTCTTCCCTCCTTTACATTCTCCTATTCGTCACTCTCCCTCCCCTTCCTTTACCATACCTACCCTACCCTTCCCTTACCTTCCCTACCCCACCCCTCATCTCCTTTCCCTTCCTCTCTCCATCCTTTACTTTACCCTACATACCGTTCTCTTCCCTACCCCTCTTCTCTATACCCCTCCTTCTCCCTCCCCTTCTGTTACACTATCAACCCTTCCCTTCCCATTTCTATTCCTCTTCCCTCCCTTCCCCTCCTGTTCCCTCCATCTCCCTCCCTTCCTTTACCATACATACCCTTCCCTACCCTTCTCCTCCCTTCCCCTTCCTCGCCCCTTCCTGTACCATATCTACTCTTCCCTTTCCTTCCCTATCCCCTACTGTTCCTTCCTTCTCCTTACTTTACCCCCTTCTCCATTTCTCTTCCTCTCCCTTTCCTTTTCTTTACTCTATCTACCATTCCTTTACCCTAACTACCCTTCTCTACCCCTCTTCTCCCCTCCATTCCCTATCCCTCCTGTACCCTCCCTACCTCTACACTTTCGTTACCTTATCTACCTTTTCCTTTCATTCCCTACCCCTCTCCTCCTTTCCCCTCCTCTTCTTTCCCTTCCTTTACAGCTTCATATCCCTCTCCTTTCCTTTCCTTTACCATCCCCAATCCTCCCTTCCTTCCCCTTTAACCAATTTTGCCTTTCCCTTTCTTTAATGTCCTCCCTTTCCTTCATTCCTCCTCTTCCATCTCCTTCTAACACTTACCTCATCTTTCCTTCCCAACCTTCCATCCTTCCCCACACACACCCTACCCTCCATCCTTGCTCCATCCTTCCCTTCACACACCCTACCCTCCATCCTTCCCTTCACACACCCTACCCTCCATCCTTCCCCTCACACACCCTACCCTCCATCCTTCCCCTCACACACCCTACCCTCCATCCTTCCCTTCACACACCCTACCCTCCATCCTTCCTCCATCCTTCCCCTCACACACCCTACCCTCCATCCTTCCCTTCACACACCCTACCCTCCATCCTTCCCCTCACACACCCTACCCTCCATCCTTGCTCCATCCTTCCCTTCACACACCCTACCCTCCATCCTTCCCTTCACACACCCTACCCTCCATCCTTCCCCTCACACACCCTACCCTCCATCCTTCCTTCCATCCTTCCATTCACACACCCTACCCTCCATCCTTCCTTCCATCCTTCCCTTCACATACCCTACCCTCCATCCTTCCTCCATCCTTCCCTTCACACACCCTACCCTCCATCCTTCCTCCATCTTTCCCTTCACACACCCTACCCTCCATCCTTCCCCTCACACACCCTACCCTCCATCCTTCCCTTCACACACCCTACCCTCCATCCTTCCTTCCATCCTTCCCTTCACACACCCTACCCTCCATCCTTCCTCCATCCTTCCCTTCACACACCCTACCCTCCATCCTTCCTCCATCCTTCCCCTCACACACCCTACCCTCCATCCTTCCTCCATCCTTCCCTTCACATATCCTACCTTCCATTACACAGTATATACGACTGCCTGCAGGACTTACCACAGGATGTACCCCAAAAAATTAATACATTTATCATTTGCACATTATCAGGAAATTTCCACTGTCACAAGAGAGAGAGAGAGAGAGAGAGAGAGAGAGAGAGAGAGAGAGAGAGAGAGAGAGAGAGAGAGAGTTAAACCCTCCAACACCTTGCTATAACAGTAAGAAATATAAACTATTTTTATCTAAAATAAACGATGTTACTGACAGAAAATATAAAAATAAGAGTGTCATATTATAAACAGTGATTTAAAAGAACAGACATACTACATACATGGAGTATTATGTTCATACTAAAATGTTAATTAATACTTAAATAGAATATAATGATATAAGTAATCATCTTTTTCTCTCATGACAAACTCAGGTGATATAATAATCAGGTTATAATATGTGTTCTTTGTGGAACTCTTGTCAATTAGTTTACCATTTCACCATAGAATGTTAAAACAATAAATAAAAAGGGTTTGAGTTGTGGTATGTATCTGTGATGGTATACTCTGGTGAACGTGAGCCAGGCCAGCCCAACTCCCCACCATGGTACCCAGCCATGGTAGTAAACCCTCAGTAAACAGTTTTAAACTCACGGACCTGTGCGAGGCTACATCTGCCAACGCCAACACGTTACCACTGTACCAGCCAGGGACTTACTATACATTCCTAATATTGTCATTATTATATTTATTAACACTAAATTGGTCTCCAACAACTTATTATGATCAATATTAAATATTAAACTATTACCTGATAATGTGATGGTTAATGTTGGTAATGTTGGTTCACAATGTCCAAGTGTACCTATTATTACTCAAAGAAGAATTGAGGGAGCATTGCAAGGTGCAACTGTTCACTACAGAAAACTATGTTGCCACAGAAGAAACCTGACCAAAGAATATAGGAGAGGAAAGATAGGAAGTAATAAAGAGAGGGAGAGATTATGAAGAAATACAGAGCATTTCAAAGGAAGACAATCCAAAATAGTTGAGTGCAGGATTTAATTAATAGTAGCAACAAAATACTTTACCCAATATGTGGAAGGTTCTTCTTGATAATAAACTCCAGAGGTTGAAGCACTGTAAGGCAAAATTTGAAATGGATTTACACAAACTGTGACAAACACAACACTACAAGATGGTTGCCAATCCTGTAGTGAACACACATACATACATACACACACACACACATGCACATACACACACAGGAAGTGTCATGACGTCATTCGTAGGGGACAGTGGAGGAAGAGATAAAACATATTAGATAATAAACTCGAGTGTACTGCGAACAACTTAATCCTTTGTAAATTATTGTGTTATTACATCTTGTTAAATCAATATAGTAACTTTCATATTCCCCCTGACAAGGGTTGTATATTTATTACCATACAAACTTTTAGGATGTAGGGAAGAACACTGGAATCTATGAGTGGATAACTTGTAGGATCACACACACACACACACACACACACACACACACACACACACACACACACACACAATGTACGTGTCATAATAACCATTAATAACTTCTTCTGTGTAATAACTGGTCTGAGACACCTGATAATATTTTTATACTGGCTAAACAAAGGGATAACAAACCTTTGTTGTTACTATAATATTGTTTGTAGTCCCAGACCCGTGTGTATGGAGGGTAACCTTACACCCAAAAGTTCTCATTGGTGTTAACCTTGGAGAGAGAGGAAAGAAACTCACTCCATTTTTGCCTCAACAATGGGAATTTCCTGAGCGTTGACACACACACACACACACACACACACACACACACACACACACACACACACAGAGAGAGAGAGAGAGAGAGAGAGAGAGAGAGAGAGAGTCACCACCATTCTACTTTTATCATTTTGTACAAGCAACAACTAATGTATTTCATCAATGGTAAATAGATAGGCAGAAAGTATAGCTTCACTGTGTGTGTTGGTGAGACAGTTGGATTCAACTACCTACTGTCCAGTAAAGATAGACAAGGTCAAGTTGCCTCTATATAATATTATTGTTAGCTTCACTGTGTGTGTTGGTGAGACAGTTGGATTCAACTACCTACTGTCCAGTAAGGATAGACAAGGTCAAGTTGCCTCCACAAGATGTGTCTCAGGGAATCATAAACACAGATGTACAGTCAATACCTGAAGTTTGTCTTTCTTAGTCCATGATTCGTTCCTGTTAATCAGGGAACACTCTATGTGATAGAATTGACAGGTATATATGGTTTAAATGTCTAATATTACAGATGATCATATGTGAGCTAAAATAATTTAACCACAAATTCCTCAAAGTTATAATTATTATATAAATGTTCATAAGGTGGAATCATAATATTATCGAGAAATATATGATATTGGTGGAGGAAGATTTTGTTTACAACATCAATACACAGAAATATATATTATGTTGCCAAACAGTTGTCTATTAATTAAATATACCAAAACATTTACAGTCATAGAGGCAACATTGTGTGAATACAATAACATTGTCAGATACACACGTCATCAGCACAGATAATGACAGTGTGTGTTTTGTGATTACATGTTTTTTTTTTCTTCTATAAATACATTACTTCCTCTCCTGGCCTTTCCTCTCCCCATATAATGTTAAATAACCTTCCATTCACACCTCCATTGCTATGAAGTATTAATTTAAACTTCAGTATGTATTTTAGTTACATGAATATTTCGTCCCTGTTGTGATATAACATTATTCGTTACCATTTGTTTAACACGGGTAATACAGTGTGACAAATACTCTTGTTTCTATTGTCTTTATCAATCATTCCCTCTTTTGTTCCTTCCTATTACCACATTGAACTCTTGTTTCTTTCTTGTCTTTCCAATCCCCAATCTCTCCTATCAGTTTTATCTTCATTATGCCTTACTCACTCTGATATATTCTATTATTTAAGTTGTCATTGTACTGACATTTAAATACAATTAGGGTAAACCTTATAGTTTTAAAACTCACAACCATACTCAGATTAATGTGTCTATTAAAATATTATATCAGCTGAAACCACATTCCTCCGGCTCTCTTCCTTCGTATAGCTACATAGTAAATATCTCCGAATAATGGAAGATAAAAGAGTGACGTTCATGTCTACGTATGATATGCATGTGCTCAACAAATTTCAATTTTAATGAATGAGTCTAAATATCTTGAAGTGAAGGAAGAGGAAGAAAGAAGGCCATACTGTTTCTGGAGGACACTAACACGAAAGAAAAAATGAAATGAAGAAGATAAACAGTATCCAGAAGGAAACAGAAGGAAAAGGGAAACAGAAGAATTCTGCAATAGAGCCAATCCTTTTAATGTATCCTAAAATTGTTAATATATTACTATATTATGCAATGAAACCTTCCATTATATGTTCATTGTTACAATATATTACCATGTTATGCAATGAAACCTTCCATTATATGTTCATTGTTACAATATATTACCATGTTATGCAATGAAACCTTCCATTATATGTTCATTGTTACAATATATTACCATGTTATGCAATGAAACCTTACACCATCTATTCATTGTTGCAATATATTACAAGTAAACCAATTTTGTTACTTGACCTCAATCAAGTCATTTTCTGATTAATCCCTTGACAGACTGCAGACATGGACAGAGCACAACAACGTCTCCATCAACCACACCAAGACCTTGGTGATGCACGTCTGCACCTCATCTGTAGTTGTGCCCCCCCCCCCCAGCTCACAATTGGCCCTCATCCACTCCAAGTCATCCACTCCTTCAAGCTGCTTGGCATCACTCTGGATGACCAATTATCATGGAAGCAACATTTCGCTAGGATGGTCAAGGTAGCCTCATACAAGCTGTATGTGCTGCATAGACTCAAGTCTCTGGGGACTCCAGCAGGGGATTTGAAACACAACAACAACAGCTCTAGAAGGTTCAGAAGAGGGTATGCAGAGTCATACTCGGCCCTGCCTATACTAGTTACAATGATGCCTCACCACCCTGAGTCTGCCCAGGCTGACAGCCATATATGAGCAAGCCCTTAGCAAGTTCAGGGAAGGCTTGCTACATAACCTCGTATCACCTGACGCCCCCACACCAGCCAGGGTTACCCGACACCAAAACAAACTGGTGCCGCTAAGAGCCCCTCACACTGACTGCTACCACCAGAGTGCTATTCCCAGTTTAGTGCGAAAAATATACACCTAGACTAGTATGTCTCCAAGTTGTAAACTATAGCTCTTAGAATTAATATTAATGTAATCTTCCCCTCTGTAAATTATCAGTCTCTGACTGCCATGAAAATAAACTTATAATAATGATAATTATTATACATGTATGTATACACATACAGCCATGGCTGATAGTGGTCGATCAGGTCCCAAGGAGTGTTGGAGAGCAACTGTACTGAGTTTGATCAAGTGAATTTCTCAACATTGAGAGAAGTTTAGAAGACTTACTCTTTCGAACGCTGTTTAGTTGCACTCCAACACTCCTTGAACCCTGGTCCAGCACTATCAGCCATGGCTGTACACACACACGTACACACGCACGCACAGGCATGCACTGACGCAAGCACACGGATGTATGCACACAGGTAAATGAACGCAGGCCAGCACACACAGCTCTCTCTCTCTCTAGTAGAACCACAACATAAACTTCCTGTTCACTAATCAATACAATTTAGTAAAAGTGTTCACACCATGATAAGTAAAGGTTGAGTCATTACTACTGTCACCATTCAATGTGTGTGTATGTGTGTGTTTGTGTGTGTGTGTGTGTGTTAATACATATGTGTGTATACTATTAGGATATGAGTGTGTCATAATAATAATAATAATAGTAATAATAGTAAAAGGTTTATTTGGTACACGCAGCCAAGAGTTGTAGATATATATTGTAAAATGGTGATGCAAATAGGTGATACTTGTAGTTGTTAGTGTCCTAGTGTTATCACTGGTGGTGGTGGTGGTGGTAGTGTGGTAGCCGTGTGAAATTGCATCACTTTTGTTTTGCTGTAGTTGATGGAGACGTTGTTGTCATTGGTCCACGTCTGTAGGTTAGTGAGATGTTGTTGCAGGACAAGTTATTGATGACTGTCACAACGGTTGAGTCATCCCCATATTTCCAGCGAAATATTGTGTCAGTTCATTAATTAAGGCATCATTGATTAGGATGAGGAAGCACAGGGGTCCCATCCTGGTATACAGATACTGCACCCTGGTGACACATTACCTGATGTCTGTCACACAGGAAGTTTGCCAGCCATGCCACTAGACTCCACTCCAATATCAAGAGCTTTCCTTAGTACTACGTTATTGTCTATTAAATCAAAAGCCTTTCTGAAATCTATGAATGCAAAGGCAACTGAGGTCTTTCTTTTTTCCAGGTTACTGTATATAAAGTCTAGCAAACTTATGAGACAATGGGTGGTTGATCATGACTTCATATTTCCAAATTGTAGGGGGTCAATTACATTAGAGATGTTGGCTGAAACTCAGTCAAACACAAAGCTTTCACATAACAAGCTTGGTATTGGAGTAACATAAGCTCTCTTCAAATCCTGTGGTGATGCTTAGTTGGTCTTCTATTTCTTTGGTATCTAGTTAGTTGACCTCACCACATATAAGCATTTTAAAAGATTGATATCTTGCTTTATACTTTGTGTATATAAACATTGCAAATCCACCTCCTCGTATATCAGTTCTAAGACAGTGGAATAGGTCGTACTTTTCAATGGCACACAACTCTGGTATAACTTGCCAGACTTCCATAACACAAACTATATCAGTGATGATCGTGTTCACTGTATTCACCAGTTGGTCAAATTTGTTACATAGTGCGGTCACGTTACATTATACTGGATGAAATATAACATTGAAATGGTAATACAAGATGGTAGTGCTCACTTGTTACTTATATTAATAAATAAATAAAGTGGCATTAGAAATATACCAACAATTAGCCAGGAAGTTAAAAGGAAGTAGTACAGTGTTGGTAAATCTGGAGCAACTGATTCCTCCATACTATTCCAAGCAACAGAACACCATTATTTATGTTAATGTTGTCCTGTTTCCTGAGACACTTGGGAGAAATCAAAGTGCTCTAATGAACTATAAATATATTACACCTTTAATTAGTCTTGGTCCAGAGCAGCAACAACAACAACAACAACAACAACAACAATAATAATAATAACAACAACAACAACAACAACAAACCCAATTTTAATACATATTCTTGTAATGGATCAATATTAGTTGCAAGGATTATTTTATTTATTATTATTATTACTATTTTATTCGTTTTTTTATTCACTCCTGGGTATGACTGTAAACTGCATCCGGTGGTGAGGCTCTGATTTCACACCACCTGCTGCCTTGCAGGCTTTGCCTCTTCAGGCAAAGGCTAGGCCCACTGCCTACAATAATTGTGGTTGGTGGCGGGAAGGGCATCCGACCATTAAATCTTTGCCAAAACAAAACATGATAATTCGCGGAAACACAGTCTCGGAAACTGCTAGAGCATACCCCATAAGCATCCCACAGTGGCGTCTCCTGACTCCTGTGAGAAGTGAGCAAGGGCTACTGTGTCAAGGACGGGCATGGCCAAGGAAGCTAGTCCAAATCCTTAGAGTCGAACCCTGAATGTGGGAAGTTTGACAGGAAGGGGTTGGGAAGTGGCAGATGTAATGGAGAGAAGAAGAGTTGGAGTGCTGTGTGTGCAGGAAACAAGATGGAAAGGGAACAAGTCGAGTGGAATTGGTGAAGGGTGCAAGCTCATTTATAGTGGTGAGTGTAATGAGGAAGAGCGACAGGATAATGAAGTTAGGAGTAGAGAGCTTAGTGCTGAATGTTGTGTGTGCATACGCTCCACAAGTAGGATGCACTGAGGAAGAAAAAGAGTTTTTTTGGAGACATCTGGACGAGATATTACAAACAGTGCTACAAGAGGAAAGGATTTTTGTCGGAGAAGACCTGAATGGCCACATTAACTCGGAAAGGGGAGTGGTATCCAGAATACATGGTGGCTGGGGAGTAGAAGGAAGAATCGAGTCCTCAGAGTCCTCAGCCCCTACATTGAAGGAACATCCGTAACAAAGTCAGAAATTATAGTCACTCTAAATGCTGACATTATCTGCCTCCAAGAGACACACAAGGACCTTGTGCCGCCAAAAATACCTGACATGCACCTTATTGTACACCACCCAAGTCCGGTCCATGAAAGTGCTATCCACGCACGGGACAAGTCAGTAATCAAGACCAATACTGATCCATCCAATGGAGGTCTAGAGATACTCCAGGTATCAGGAGTGCAGTCTGAGGCCCTCAATGCTCCGACAAAGATCTAAAGGATGCAAACGATACTGACCTGATATGGGTAAAGTTTTGGCGCGATAAGATATGATGATAATCTATTCTTTGAAAAGGGATATGTAAACTCGATCAAAAAAGTATCACGTAGGTTTGTCCGATGGTTCTGTTAAAGATCGCTTATGATGTCTTTATTTATTTTATTTTATTTTTATACCTCAACCTCGGGGCTGTAGGCTTAAAGTAGCCGGTGACTCTTGCGAGGCCCCGAGATTATTGGGTGTTGCACCAGATGAGACAAAGGAGCTTCGTCGTGATGTTAGTACCGTAGCTTCTCTTCTGCCCCACTAGATGTCGACACCTTATTTATACACATCACTATCAGGTGAGAGCAGCTACACCATCACTCACAGCATCTTGAAATATGGTCTGGCATCTTCTATGTTGTGAGTTGACGACGATGTAGGGGGTATTTTCTTGACGTGTCGGCGTAGCCAGGATAATTGATGACATATCTGGACCTAGTTCACCTCTGAAAATTCCAGACGTTTTCTCGTGGATTCGAACCAGGGTCCTTCACAGCCACAGTCCGTCTCTTTATCCACTCTGCCACCACATCCCCAAGGTTCCTCTGGGAAGGTTCGTTTTCAGTAGCTATCGCCTTAAGTGTCAGAATGTTTCACGTGAGTAATGCGCGATACTTTTTGGATCGAGTGTATCTCAGGCCTGGACAAAAAGCATAATTGTGCCCATAAGAAAACCAGGCACTGATAAATATCTGCCCATCTCTCTCACCTCATGCTTGTGAGAGAAATGTACTTGAACGTACATCTCTGTCATCTAATGTTCCGTCTGCAATTTTAAGCTCTCAACCAGGGTATCTAGCTTTCTGCCTCAGCGGGGTATCCATCACTGCCTCATGGAGCTGTATGCCCGCCTGTCGCCCACCAGTATCACAGAATTCATTGATCTTAAGAGTGTGTTTGATATCGTAAATGGAGAGATCATACTCGATCAGTTGGTGGATTTTGGTGTGAAAGGGAACGTGCTGAGATGGCTGATGGGCTACATTGGTAACAGAGCTGCTTGTGTCCTATTTAGAAGTGCTTGCAGTTCAACCAAAGGCTTTGAATTAGATACTCCCTAAGGTGGTGTTCGTAGTTCATTACTATTTAATATTCTGGTGCACTTTATCCCTGACATCCATGGAGTTACAATCACTTGTCATGCTGATGACATATGTATTCATCCTGACGACACACCAAATAATGTGTGTGTTGTAGAGGACATGGGAGTGACACAATAGTAATGAAGGAACAGCAACATGAACAACACAAAACACACCAAGAAAAAACAATATACTATATGTGTAATGTATGAGTAAATACATTGACTTAGTTACATATTTGGTAGAGAAAAGAGGTTGTAGGAGAGACAAACAATGTTAAATGATAAGTGACTGTTGTGACTCTAGTTGTAACATCTTTAATGTGTTACCATTCCCACTAACAAAGATGACAAATATAATATTAATGTCTTTACATTATCTTATTCGTTCCTCTCCCTCCCCTTTCTATACCCTACCTACCCTTTCCTTCCCTCCCCTACCCCTCTTCTCCCTTTCTTCCTTTACAGCTTCATATCCCTTTCTCTTCCTCTTCTTTACCATCCCCAACCCTCACTTCCTTCCCATTAACCTTTTTCTCCTATCCCTTCCTTCATTCCTACTCTCCTTCCCCTCACACACCCTACCCTCCACCCTTACGCACCCTACCCTCCACCAAATAGTATATACAACTGCCTACAAGACTTATCACAGGATGTATCCATAATATCGAATATATATATATATATATTGTTAATATTAGACAAATAATAATGTAATAAGATATTACATGTCACATATACAAAGAAAATATATTCATGTAGTGTTACAAGAAAAGATAAACATAGTACATGAAAGATATGACTCATTTATCTTCAATTTTCTGACTACCTAACAGGGTCTCTTAATCTATACCAATGGAAATATGAAATCCAATAAACCAAACCACTTTCTCAAACCCGAACAAATAGTAGAAAAGTTCATAGTTTCCCTATAGTTCCACACTATAAGAGTGGGATCAGTGCAGTGAAGAAACTTGTAGTCGGAAGCAAAAGTCAAGTCATCACATGTTCCAAGTCATTAAATACAGTATGGAGATATAAGCTTCACAGGCTCGAACAAATGACTTACCTTATATTGATTAAAGTAAATGTACACGGCCTGCTTCACTGGTCCAACTTGAAGGTACAGTGCCTTAAGGAGTAACAACAATAGATTTTTAAGTTTTTTTTTTTCGTATTTCAGCATTGTCTACATACAGGGTTTTTATCTCAATCGTTTACCTGCCGCTATTTCTTTCTTTTCTTAAGTTTTGTTTTTGTAAGTTGATGTCGTAGTGTGGCGGGTAAAGCATGTACACACAAAAACTGTATATAACATAAACAGCAAAGACTTTACTGTGTTATGGTCCCCTCACACACCCTACCCTCCATTCTTCCCCTCACACACCCTACCCTCCATTCTTCCCCTCACACACCCTACCCTCCATTCTTCCCCTCACACACCCTACCCTCCATCCTTCCCTTCACACACCCTACCCTCCATCCTACCTCCATCCTTCCCCTCACACACCCTACCCTCCATCCTACCTCCATCCTTCCCCTCACACACCCTACCCTCCATCCTTCCCCTCACACACCCTACCCTCCATCCTTCCCTTCACACACCCTACCCTCCATCCTTCCCCTCACACACCCTACCCTCCATCCTTCCCTTCACACACCCTACCCTCCATCCTTCCCCTCACACACCCTACCCTCCATCCTTCCCTTCACACACCCTACCCTCCATCCTTCCCTTCACACACCCTACCCTCCATCCTTCCCTTCACACACCCTACCCTCCATCCTTCCCTTCACACACCCTACCCTCCATCCTTCCCCTCACACACCCTACCCTCCATCCTTCCCTTCACACACCCTACCCTCCATCCTTCCCCTCACACACCCTACCCTCCATCCTTCCCCTCACACACCCTACCCTCCATCCTCCCCCTCACACACCCTACCCTTCATCCTTCCCTTCACACACCCTACCCTCCATCCATCCCCTCACACACCCTACCCTCCATCCTTCCCTTCACACACCCTACCCTCCATCCTTCCCCTCACACACCCTACCCTCCATCCTTCCCTTCACACACCCTACCCTCCATCCTTCCATTCACACACCCTACCCTCCATCCTTCCCTTCACACACCCTACCCTCCATCCTTCCCTTCACACACCCTACCCTCCATCCTTCCCCTCACACACCCTACCCTCCATCCTTCCCCATTCCTTCCCCTCACACACCCTACCCTCCATCCTTCCCCTCACACACCCTACCCTCCATCCTTCCCTTCACACACCCTACCCTCCATCCTTCCCTTCACACACCCTACCCTCCATCCTTCCTCCATCCTTCCCCTCACACACCCTACCCTCCATCCTTCCCCTCACACACCCTACCCTCCATCCTTCCCTTCACACACCCTACCCTCCATCCTTCCTCCATCCTTCCCTTCACACACCCTACCCTCCATCCTTCCTTCATCCTTCCCCTCACACACCCTACCCTCCATCCTTCCCCTCACACACCCTACCCTCCATCCTTCCCTTCACATATCCTACCTTCCATCCTTCCTCCATCCTTCCCTTCACATATCCTACCTTCCATCCTTCCTCCATCCTTCCCTTCACATATCCTACCCTCCATCCTTCCTCCATCCTTCCCTTCACACACCTTACCCTTCATCCTTCCTCCATCCTTCCCTTCACATATCCTACCCTCCATCCTTCCTCCATCCTTCCCTTCACACACCCTACCCTCCATCCTTCCTCCATCCTTCCCCTCACACACCCTACCCTCCATCCTTCCTCCATCCTTCCCTTCACACACCCTACCCTCCATCCTTCCTCCATCCTTCCCTTCACATATCCTACCTTCCATTACACAGTATATACGACTGCCTGCAGGACTTACCACAGGATGTACTCCAAAAAATTAATACATTTATCATTTGCACATTATCAGAAAATTTCCACTGTCACAAGAGAGAGAGAGAGAGAGAGAGAGAGAGAGAGAGAGAGAGAGAGTTAAACCCTCTATCACTTTGCTATAACAGTAAAGCTTAATAATATTATATGGTTTGCTAATTTTACCTAAAATAAAAAATATGAATATTCGACAATATAAAAATAAGAGTGTCACATTCCAAACAGCGATTTAAATACAACAGACATACTACATGCTAGATGTATTATGTTCATACTGAAATGTTAGTTAATACATAATTAAAATATAATGATATAAGTAATAATCTTTTTCTCTCATGACAAACTGAGGTGGTATAATAATCAGTTTATAATATGTGTTCTTAGTGGAACGCTTGTCAATGTTAATAGACAAAATATAATATAAAAAAAAAATACATGTCACATTTACAGAGAAAATATAATCATATAGTGTTACAAGAAAAGATAAACATACAAGAAACACATAGAGCTAATACTCTATTGTCTTTATATACTGTATGTGTGTTAATGTGTGTGTAGCCTTGTAATAGTGTATGTGTGTTAATGTGTGTGTAGCCTTGTAATAGTGTATGTGTGTTAATGTGTGTATAGCCTTGTAATAGTGTATGAGTGTGTTAATGTGTGTGTAGCCTTGTAATAGTGTATGTGTGTTAATGTGTGTGTAGCCTTGTAATAGTGTATGAGTGTGTTAATGTGTATGTAGCCTTGTAATAGTGTATGAGTGTTAATGTGTGTGTAGCCTTGTAATAGTGTATGTGTGTTAATGTGTGTATAGCCTTGTAATAGTGTATGTGTGTTAATGTGTGTGTAGCCTTGTAATAGTGTATGAGTGTTAATGTGTGTGTAGCCTTGTAATAGTGTATGTGTGTTAATGTGTGTGTAGCCTTGTAATAGTGTATGTGTGTTAATGTGTGTATAGCCTTGTAATAGTGTATGTGTGTTAATGTGTGTGTAGCCTTGTAATAGTATGAGTGCGTTAATGTGTATGTAGCCTTGTAATAGTGTGAGTGTTTTAATGTCTGTGTGTAGCCTTGTAATAGTGTATGTGTGTTAATGTGTATGTAGCCTTGTAATAGTGTATGTGTGTTAGGTTAGGTGATAGGTTGTGATAGTTTAAGTGGTCTGTCGTCCAGAAAGCATCTGCTACAAATATCACACACTGACACAGGTGGACCAAACATTGTGGTGTCCAAGTGTACCTATTATTACTCAAAGAAGAATTGAGGGAGCATTGTAAAGTGGAACTGTTCAGTACAGAAAACAATGTTGCCACAGAAGAAACCTGACCAAAGAATATAGGAGAGGAAAGATAGGAAGTGATTGTAACGTTAGTTACGTTGTAGTGAAGATGTCTGGTATCTTCACTACGGGGTTAATGACAAATAACGTTGGTTACGTTGTAGTGAAGATGTGGGGTATCTTCACTACGGGGGTAATGACAAATAAGTTTGTTCTTGTCTGGTCTAGCCTGTTTATTCATTCAGCTTACATTTGTATATCAAGTTTTAGAGTGAACCTGAAATATGAGCATGTGACGATATCTGTAGACAACCTGGAATATGAACAATGTTATACATAAACATAAAGGTTGCCTGCCTGCTACAATACTCCCCTCCTTAGTGACGAGGAAGGAGGAACGATACAGTCTTCTTAGGGTGTCCTCTTGCATTTCCTGGAAGGACTTCTGGGTTGGTATGGAGTGAGATGGAAGATGCCATTTCTGGTTGATGTAGCAGGAAAGCTGGTTTCACTCGATCTATCGAGACCACGTAAGAGGTTCCATTGCGATTAATCGTCATGGTTTTCCTTGTCCTCTTAATGACTGCGAACGGACCCTCGTATGGAGGTTGTAATGGTTTCCTAACAGAGTCTACTTGTACGAAGACGTGTGTACAGGTGGAGAGTTCTTGACTGACGAATGTTTTTTTAGAGGAGTTTTTCCGTGGTTGTACTGGCTGTAGCTTTTGCATGGATTCTTTGAGGTTACTGGTGAAGTCTTGGACACTGCAGGGTTTGGGATCACTGGTGCTCGAGAGGAACTCACCTGGGAGTCTGAGCGTGGTTCCATAGACGAGTTCAGCAGAGGAGTAACCTATGTCTTCTTTTAGTGAGGTACGTATGCCAAGAAGAGCGATCGGCTGAGCCGCAGTCCAGTCAGCACGATTTTCTGCCGTAGCTGTAAGTGATGATTTAAGTTGGCGATGGAAACGCTCAACAACGCCATTTGACTGAGGATGGTAACTCGTAGTTCTGTAGCGTTGGGTTCCTAGTAGAGATATTATTTTGTTCCAGAGGCAGGATTCGAACTGACTTCCACGATCCGAAGTTAGGCTGAGCGGTACCCCGAATCTAGAAATCCATGTGGTATTGAAAGCTCTGGCAACAGTGTCTGTTGTGATATTAGCAAGGGGTGCAGCTTCTGGCCAGCGAGTAAATTTGTCGACGCAGGTGAGAATATACCTGAAGCCATTGGAGTAAGGTAGCGGGCCGACGATGTCAACGTGAACGTGATGAAATCTTTCCGTGACTGGTGTGAATGTTGCTGCAGGGGAGATTGTGTGGCGTGTCACTTTTGAAGCTTGGCACTTGACGCAGGTGCGAGTCCAACTCCTGACATCTTTGTTAATGCACGACCAAATGAATCTTGAACGCATCATTTCTTGGGATGCTCTTATTCCAGGGTGGGAGAGATCATGCAGTTGATGGAAGAGAGGGTATCTATGGCTCTTTGGCAGGTAAGATCTGTTTGCGCCAGTAGAAGTGTCTACATAGAGCTGTATGCAAGTCCCTGGAATTTCAACTTTCTTCATATTTAATGCGGCATTTTCCTTTAGTTGCTGGAGCTCAGCATCATTTGCTTGATCTGCAGCAATGGCGGCATAATTGATAAGAGTTGAAGAGACTGCTGTGATGTTGCGGGACAGCGCATCTGCAGGTGTATTCTCAATTCCTTTGACATATCTGATGTCTGTTGTGAACTGTGAAATTAGGTCCATTTGGCGGAATTGTCTTGGAGTGTACTCCGTCTTGTTGTTCACGAAGATTGTTGTTAGAGGCTTATGATCTGTGTAGATGTGAAATTTTCTACCTTCAATAAAATACCGGAAACGTTTGATTGCCTTGTAGATTGCTAGAAGCTCTCAGTCGAAGGCACTGTATTTCATTTCCGTTTTGCTAAGCTTTTTGGAGAAGAAGGTGATAGGCTTCCAGCTTCCATCTATGTATTGCTGTAAAACCGCGCCAATACCAATACCTGATGCGTCTGTAGAGATGGAGGTCTTGGCATCTGGAATGAGGTAACTTAGGGCAGCTACCTCACTGAGTGCCTTTTTTGCTGCAATGAATGCATTGTCAGCTCCTGAAATCCAATCGAGTTTGATGGATTGACCTTTCTTGCAGGGTTTTATCATGGTATACAGTGGCTGAAGAATGTGTGAGCAGTTTGGGATGAAGCGGTTGTAGAAATTTATCATCCCTAGGAACTCTTTCAGCTGGCGCTGGGTTGATGGCTTTGGAAATTGTTGGATTGTGTCACACTTTGACTGAAGTGGAGTGACGCCTGCTGAAGACACTGTGTGACCAAGAAAATCGATTGACGAGGAGCCAAACTCTGATTTGCCAATGTTGATCTGGGTGCCATAGTCGCGTAGGCGGGTGAAAACTTATTCAAGATGTCGTCGATGAGAATCTTCGTCATGGCTGGCGATGAGTAGGTCATCAATATATGCAAAGCAGAAAGGTAGGCCTCGCACAACTTCATCTATAAAGCGTTGGAAAGTCTGGGCTGCATTTTTCAAACCAAATGGCATCCTGATGTACTCAAACAAGCCAAACGGGGTTACGATGGCTGTTTTCGGGATGTCCGTTGGGTTGACTGGAATCTGGTGGAATGCCTTGACTAGGTCAATCCTAGAGAATGTAGTGCAGCCAGCAAGCTGTGATGAGAACTCTTGGATGTTCGGTACGGGATACCTGTCCAAGGCGGTGCGAGAGTTGAGTGCTCGATAGTCTCCACATGGTCTGATTTCTCCATTTTTCTTGGGGACTGTGTGCAGTGCAGCTGACCAATTGCTTGAGCTGGGACGAATGATTCCTTGCTCCATGAGGGATTCAAACTCTGCCTTTACTGCTCGGTAGCGTTCTGGGGCTAAACGTCGTACCTTTGCATGAGTTGGTGGTCCTTTCGCCTCAATGTAATGGTACACATGGTGCTTCACCTGGTCGGTTGCTGAGAAGGGCCTGGTAAGTGTCGGGAAGGACTTGAGTAATTGTGCGTAAGGGTTGCCTTCCTTAATCACTGATATCTGTGTGCTCTTCTGAGCAACAGTTTCTCCCGCGGTGCTGATACTGGTCATTGAATCCCTGAGCTTACGATTTTTAATGTCGACAACAAGGTCGAAGTTTGTCAAAAAATCGGCGCCCAAAATTGCTTGTGAAACTGCTCCTATGTAGAAGGTCCATCGAAAGCATCGGCGGAGGTTTAACTCCAGCTTCAGAGTTTGCTGTTTGTAGACCGGTATCTGGGTTCCATTGGCAGCGTAGAGATGAGTGATTGGTGGCAATGACTTGTGGCATGCCTGTGCTGGTATTACGCTTACTTCGGCTCCGGTGTCTATGAGGAATCTAATTTTGGAAAGTGGGTCATAGATGTAGAGCAGTTTTGAAGTGTCGTGGCGAACACTATGCTCCTTTAGTGCCCGCCGTCGGTGTTTGACGTTTTATAGTTGCATGGCTGCTGACACTTAAACGCATTACTACCATACCTGTTGTGGTAGTAACAGATTCCGTTTTTCCTTGACCTGCTGTTGGACCTGGACCGTTGTCGGTAACGATGAGGTGTGTTGTCATGGTGCCTTTGGCAAATCTTCACCTCCTCCTTCAAAACACTGACCTCCAGGGAAAGTTTTGATACAATTTCTACGAGATGACTTGCAACATCTTGACTATGTGTACTCGCGTGCTTCATATCCCTGTTCTCACCAACGTTCATCAGGTTTGGTGAAGTGGTAATGGGAATGGATGCCATGAACTCATCTGCCAGTTTAGCCAGTTCTTCTAGGGGAAGCATGTTCTTTACACTGAAGAGGTTCTGTTGTATGGTTGGTGGTAGACGTTGGTAGAAGAGTTGTTGCAGCAGGTCCTGGTCAATCATCTCCAGTTTGTTTCCCAATAGCTTCTTCATCCGGCTCAGCAGTTCTGTTGGCCTCTCGTTACCTAGTTCTTCTTTCGAGAGTAACTCTTGAAGTCTGGTAGATAGTGAAGATTCCAGACGGGCGAGAATGGCGTTTTTGATGTCGGTGTAGGGAGTCTTAGAACCGACTGCCTTTAATATTGTCTCTGACACGAGGGACAGGACTTCCTGTGGCAGGAGGGCAGTCGTTTGGGTGAATTTGGCGAGGCTAGACGTGATGCCACTTTGTTTAAAGTTGCACTCTAGTAATGAAAACCACATGGCAGGGTCCTGAGTGCAGAAAGTAGGGGCTTTGAAAGCCACGGTGGCTACGTTCTTTTCGTTATCCGTCATTTTGTATGTTGTCACTCCGGGGTCACCATTTATAACACGAGGTTACATGTAGTGAAGATGTATGGTGAGTAGTGAAGATGTGTTGTTGGTAGTGAAGATATGTGCTGATTACTTGGAAGCAGGATAGATGTGTTGAAAAGTTCGGGGTGCATCCTGATGTACTTGAACAAGCCAAACTGTGTTATGATGGCTGTTTTCGGGATGTCCACTGGATCAGCTGGGATCTGATGACTAGATCTAACCGCTTGTTTGCCATTGGTCACTCCGGGGTCACCAATGTAACGTTAGTTACGTTGTAGTGAAGATGTCTGGTATCTTCACTACGGGGTTAATGACAAATAACGTTGGTTACGTTGTAGTGAAGATGTGGGGTATCTTCACTACGGGGTTAATGACAAATAAGTTTGTTCTTGTCTGGTCTAGCCTGTTTATTCATTCAGCTTACATTTGTATATCAAGTTTTAGAGTGAACCTGAAATATGAGCATGTGACGATATCTGTAGACAACCTGGAATATGAACAATGTTATACATAAACATAAAGGTTGCCTGCCTGCTACATGATAAAGAGAGTGCAGGATTTAATTAATAGTAGCAACAAAATACTTTACCCAATATGTGGAAGGTTCTTCTTGATAATAAACTCCAGAGGTTGAAGCACTGTAAGGCAAAATTTGAAATGGATTTACACAAACTGTGACAAACACAACACTACAAGATGGTTGCCAATCCGGTAGTGAACACACATACATACATACACACACACACATATACACACACAGGAAGTGTCATGGCATCATTCGTAGGGGACAGTGGAGGAAGAAATAAAACATATTAAATAATAAACTCGAGTGTACTGCGAACAACTTAATCCTTTGTAAATTATTGTGTTATTACATCTTGTTAAATCAATATAGTAACTTTCATATTCCCCCTGACAAGGGTTGTATATATATTACCATACAAACTTTTAGGATGTATGGAAGAACACTGGAATCTATGAGTAGAGAACACACACACCCACACACCCACACACACACACACACACACACACACACACACACACAATGTACGTGTCATAATAACCATTAATAACTTTTTCTGTGTAATAACTGGTCTGAGACACCTGATAATATTTTTATACTGGCTAAACAAAGGGATAACAAACCTTTGTTGTTACTATAATATTGTTTGTAGTCCCAGACCCGTGTGTATGGAGGGTAACCTTACACCCAAAAGTTCTCATTGGTGTTAACCTTGGAGAGAGAGGAAAGAAACTCACTCCATTTTTGCCTCAACAATGGGAATTTCCTGAGCGTTGACACACACACACACACACACCCACAGAGAGAGAGAAAGAGAGAGAGAGAGAGAGAGAGAGTCACCACCATTCTACTTTTATCATTTTGTACAAGCAACAACTAATGTATTTCATCAATGGTAAATAGATAGGCAGAAAGTATAGCTTCACTGTGTGTGTTGGTGAGACAGTTGGATTCAACTACCTACTGTCCAGTAAAGATAGACAAGGTCAAGTTGCCTCTATATAATATTATTGTTAGCTTCACTGTGTGTGTTGGTGAGACAGTTGGATTCAACTACCTACTGTCCAGTAAGGATAGACAAGGTCAAGTTGCCTCTATATAATATTATTGTTAGCTTCACTGTGTGTGTTGGTGAGACAGTTGGATTCAACTACCTACTGTCCAGTAAGGATAGACAAGGTCAAGTTGCCTCCACAAGATGTGTCTCAGGGAATCATAAACACAGATGTACAGTCAATACCTGAAGTTTGTCTTTCTTAGTCCATGATTCGTTCCTGTTAATCAGGGAACACTCTATGTGATAGAATTGACAGGTATATATGGTTTAAATGTCTAATATTACAGATGATCATATGTGAGCTAAAATAATTTAACCACAAATTCCTCAAGGTTATAATTATTATATAAATGTTCAAAAGGTGGAATCATAATATTATCGAGAAATATATGATATTGGTGGAGGAAGATTTTGTTTACAACATCAATACACAGAAATATATATTATGTTGCCAAACAGTTGTCTATTAATTAAATATACCAAAACATTTACAGTCATAGAGGCAACATTGTGTGAATACAATAACATTGTCAGATACACACGTCATCAGCACAGATAATGACAGTGTGTGTTTTGTGATTACATGTTTTTTTTTTCTTCTATAAATACATTACTTCCTCTCCTGGCCTTTCCTCTCCCCATATAATGTTAAATAACCTTCCATTCACACCTCCATTGCTATGAAGTATTAATTTAAACTTCAGTATGTATTTTAGTTACATGAATATTTCGTCCCTGTTGTGATATAACATTATTCGTTACCATTTGTTTAACACGGGTAATACAGTGTGACAAATACTCTTGTTTCCATTGTCTTTATCAATCATTCCCTCTTTTGTTACTTCCTATTACCACATTGAACTCTTGTTTCTTTCTTGTCTTTCCAATCCCCAATCTCTCCTATCAGTTTTATCTTCATTATGCCTTACTCACTCTGATATATTCTATTATTTAAGTTGTCATTGTACTGACATTTAAATACAATTAGGGTAAACCTTATAGTTTTAAAACTCACAACCATACTCAGATTAATGTGTCTATTAAAATATTATATCAGCTGAAACCACATTCCTCCGGCTCTCTTCCTTCGTATAGCTACATAGTAAATATCTCCGAATAATGGAAGATAAAAGAGTGACGTTCATGTCTACGTATGATATGCATGTGCTCAACAAATTTCAATTTTAATGAATGAGTCTAAATATCTTGAAGTGAAGGAAGAGGAAGAAAGAAGGCCATACTGTTTCTGGAGGACACTAACACGAAAGAAAAAATGAAATGAAGAAGATAAACAGTATCCAGAAGGAAACAGAAGGAAAAGGGAAACAGAAGAATTCCGCAATAGAGCCAATCCTTTTAATGTATCCTAAAATTGTTAATATATTACAATATTATGCAATGAAACCTTCCATTATATGTTCATTGTTGTAATATATTACCATGTTATGCAATGAAACCTTACACCATCTATTCATTGTTGCAATATATTACCATGTTATGCAATGAAACCTTCCATTATATGTTCATTGTTGTAATATATTACCATGTTATGCAATGAAACCTTACACCATCTATTCATTGTTGCAATATATTACCATGTTATGCAATGAAACCTTCCTCCCTCTATCTAGTGTTACAATATATTACAAGTAAACTAATTTTGTTACTTGACCTCAATCAAGTCATTTTCTGATAAATCCCTTCGTGTTACTGGTTACCAACGAATATTGTTTTGTAGTGGAGGGTGACTTAACTACCCAATGATCACTGTCACTTCTACACACCCTGTCCCACACCTCACCCACATCCTCTTTCCATTAGCCTTCTCCTTTACCCATTTCCAGTACTTACTTTACTCCACCATTTCTCCACCACATTCTCCTTCTCACTACCTCCAACATCATTTTGTTTGGCCTAAATTGATTAGTGTGATTATGCAAACAGGACCTGGAAATAAATAATGTGATATTTTATAAGCAATTACAATCCATACAATATGGTAGAACATTATATTAATCAGATGGAGTCATTAAATAGTAATATGTCTAGGCCAGACAATCAGACGTTGGAGAACCATCACAAGTGTCAGAGAGAACAGTGTTAAAAAATCTGTGTTAGATTTATACACCCACCTTATGAAACACATTTGCCTTTACTAAACCCCTCTCTCTATTTCATTCTGTAGTGAGTGGTTCGTATCAGAATCACACGTGGTTAGGGATTCTAATTTCTGTGTGCCTCAGCATGCACTTGCATAATCGGACACACGGAGACACTGTGGGTTAGGGTGACCATCCCTTGCCACCCCCACAACACCACTTCCATCATAGTCTGTGTTGTATATCATCCACCACGTGCCACTACAGCACAGCTATTCACTGACCACATTATTGACACGGATGACAGACACTCTGAGGGTGAGATATCCTGCTGCTAAGTTAGTCATATGTGGGGATTTCAACCGCTTGGATGTGAGTGACATCCAACACCAACTCAACCTCACCCAAGTCGTGGATTTCCCCACCCACGGTCAGGCTACTCTCGACCTTATTTTGACTGACCTGGACCATCAGTACTCAGCTCCCCGCCCCCTCACCCCCATAGGACGAAGCAAGCACGTGTCCATCTTATGGTCACCGACACCTACCACATCAGTGCCAAGGGAAACTGTCACCCAATCCTATCGGCCAACACCTGACTCGTCGATAAGAGAGTTTGGACAGTGGCTGGTACACCACCCATGGATAGAGGTGACGGAACCACAAGACGTCCACACTAAATTCCGCAACTACGTCAACACCACTACAGAGGCCTACCATCACTACTTCCCCACCAAGACCATCCGTGTGCATCCAGCTGACACCCCATGGATGACGCCACGAATAAAGCGGCTGTTACAGCTACGAAACAAGCTCTTCTACACCGACCCAGCCCAGTACAGAAGCCTCAGAAACAGGGTAATCTGGGATATCAAGACTGACAAGGCTCGCCACTACCCAGAAAAAGTGCAACACCTAAAACAGGCCAACAACAGACAATGGTACTCCAAGATTAAATCTCTCTGTGGATTACAAAAGCAATCCCCCTCCTTCCCCTGTACTACACACCTTTCCCCTGATAATGCAGCTGAGGAGCTTAATGGTCACTCTGCCACTATGTTTCAAACCCTCTCCCCTCTTCAGACCAGCCTTCTCCCTGCCTTCCTCCCCTCCCCATCCCCACTCCCCTCCCCATCCACACTCCCCTCTATCCATGAGGCTGAGGTTGCCAATATGATAACTTCATTTACAGTAAATATAACAGATCCACCACACTGATGACCTCTCCATTAATATTTACAAAGAATTTTCCCATTAACTAGCCACGCCCCTCTGCTCCATAATCAATGCCTTCCTTTCTCAAAATGCTTACCCTGCTGACTGGAAAAATGTCCTCTGTCACTCCCATCCCTAAAACTCCCATCCCACAACCCTTTAATGACCTAAGCCCAGTTGCCATCACACCTCTCCCTAGCCTCCTTTGTGAAGATTTCGTGTTTAACTGGTCTTATTCACAAATTAGCAAACAGCTTGACACTCGTCAGTTCGGCAACATCGAATCCACCTCCACCTCCCACTGCCTAGTCAGCTTCCTTGAGTTTATCCACAGCCACTTGGACAAAAGTAACACATCTCTCGCCCTTGCTTTTGTAGACTTTAGGAAAGCATTATATTTTGATCTTGTAGATCACACTGTTGTCATCAACAAGGCCATTAACCTAGGACTTTACCTCAGCCTGGTAGCTTGGCTGGCTAACTTCCTCACAGGAAGGTAGTAAGTGGTCTGTTATTAGGGCTCCATATCTCCCCTACAACAGCTGACTTGTAGGGTTCCGTAAGAAACTAAATCTGGATCACTATGTTTCCTCATGCTGATTAATGATGCCCTTACCGACACCCAGTCAACATTAGGACACCAGATTACAACCCACTGTAAGCCACCCTTGACAGACTGCAGACATGGACAGAGCACAACAACGTCTCCATCAACCACACCAAGACCTTGGTGATGCACGTCTGCACCTCATCTGTAGTTGTGCCCCCCCCCCCCCCCCCCCCCAGCTCACAATTGGCCCTCATCCACTCCAAGTCATCCACTCCTTCAAGCTGCTTGGCATCACTCTGGATGACCAATTATCATGGAAGCAACATTTCGCTAGGATGGTCAAGGTAGCCTCATACAAGCTGTATGTGCTGCATAGACTCAAGTCTCTGGGGACTCCAGCAGGGGATTTGAAACACAACAACAACAGCTCTAGAAGGTTCAGAAGAGGGTATGCAGAGTCATACTCGGCCCTGCCTATACTAGTTACAATGATGCCTCACCACCCTGAGTCTGCCCAGGCTGACAGCCATATATGAGCAAGCCCTTAGCAAGTTCAGGGAAGGCTTGCTACATAACCTCGTATCACCTGACGCCCCCACACCAGCCAGGGTTACCCGACACCAAAACAAACTGGTGCCGCTAAGAGCCCCTCACACTGACTGCTACCACCAGAGTGCTATTCCCAGTTTAGTGCGAAAAATATACACCTAGACTAGTATGTCTCCAAGTTGTAACCTATAGATCTTAGAATTAATATTAATGTAATCTTCCCCTCTGTAAATTATCAGTCTCTGACTGCCATGAAAATAAACTTATAATACTGATAATTATTATACATGTATGTATACACATACAGCCATGGCTGATAGTGGTCGATCAGGTCCCAAGGAGTGTTGGAGAGCAACTGTACTGAGTTTGATCAAGTGAATTTCTCAACATTGAGAGAGGTTTAGAAGACTTACTCTTTCGAACTCTGTTTAGTTGCACTCCAACACTCCTTGAACCCTGGTCCAGCACTATCAGCCATGGCTGTACACACGCACGCACAGGCATGCACTGACGCAAGCACACGGATGTATGCACACAGGTAAATGAACGCAGGCCAGCACACACAGCTCTCTCTCTCTCTAGTAGAACCACAACATAAACTTCCTATTCACTAATCAATACAATTTAGTAAAAGTGTTCACACCATGATAAGTAAAGGTTGAGTCATTACTACTGTTACCATTCAATGTATGTGTATGTGTGTGTGTGTGTGTGTTAATACATATGTGTGTATACAATAATAATAATAATAATAATAATAATAAAAGGTTTATTTGGTACAGGCAGCCAAGGGTTGTCAATATACATTGTAAAATGGTGATGCAAATAGGTGATACTTGTAGTTAGTGGTGTCCTAGTGTTATCACTGGTGGTGATGGTGATGGTGATGGTGGTGTGGTAGCTGTGTAAAACTGCATCACTACTGTCTTGCCGTGGTTGATGGAGACATTGTTAACATTGGTCCATGTGTGGAGGTTGGTGAGGTGTTGTTGCAGGAGGTGGTCATCCACATATTTCCAGTGAAATTTTGTGTCAGTTATGGCATCATTGATTAGGATGAGGAAGCACATGGTTCCCATCCTGGTTCCCTGGGGCACACCACAGGAGATATGTTGGTGTATAGATACTGGACCCTGGTGACACATTACCTGATGTCTGTCACACAGGAAGTTTGCCAGCCATGCCACTAGACTGGGCTCCACTCCCATATCAAGAGCTTTCCTTAGTACTACGTTATGGTATATTCGATCAAAATCCTTTCTGATATCTATGAATGCAAAGGCAACTGAGGTCTTTCTTTTTTTCCTGGTTACTGTACATAAAATTTATCAGGATTATGAGACAATGGGTGGTTGATAATAACTTCATATTTCCAAATTGTTGAGGGTCAATTACATTAGAGATGTTGGCTGAAACTCAGTCGAACACAAAGTTTTCACATAACAGGCTTGGGATTGGAGTAAGATAAACTATTTTGTAATCCTATGGGCATTTACTCTGACTAAGTGATGTATTAATTGTTGAACAAAGGGGTTATGCAAGCTCAACAGCAAACTCACGGTACAAAATCATGGAAATGTCAATAGGAGTAGTGGAGCATTTTAGCTTATAGGTGACCTCATGCTCATTAACGTGTGGGGGAGGGATGGAGGATAGGTAAGCTGGTAATTGTTGCGCAGCGTGTTATACCTCTTCCTGTCATTATAAAACGCCTTGTTACGCTGCTCCATCAGCCTCTTGATCCGTGATGTTATCCATGGTAGGTCAGCAGGGTGATTCCTAACCTTCTTAGTAGGGAAGAAGTGGTAGTAGGCCTGGGTGATAGTAGTTTGATAATTCTCCCACTTCCTATCAACGTCATTAACAGTTAGTACCTCAGTCCACGGGTACTGTGTCAGCCACTGTCCAAACTGTCTGATAGCAGAGTCAGGTGTAGGTCTACATATCTTGGTGGTATGGTTGATTTGATGGTGGGAGGTGGTAGTGGCTGTGGCACAGAACACGGAGAGATGGTTCCTTCTTCCCACGGGAGGGAATGGTAGGGGGGGGGGGTGTAGGTATTGGTCTGCTAGGTAATGAGGTCTAGAGTGTTCTGTTCGTGGGTTGGAAAGTTGATAATCTGGGTGATGTTTAGTTGGTCTTCTATTTCCTTTGTGTCTAGTTGGTTGAAGTCACCACATATAACCATTTTTGAAGATTGGTATCATGCCCATAAGGTGTCACAGGTATTGATGATGTGGTCGACAAGTAGGGCATGGGTGGGTGCACGTGGTGGGTGATACACGAAACCACAAATGATGGAGGCAGTGTGGCGAGGGTGACATGGAGGTGTTAATCTTACCCACATGACCTCAAGTTCCCTGTGGATTTCAACGTTCAGCTGCTCGGCTGTGTACTTTGTGTGTAAACATCACAAGTCCACCTCCACGTTTGTTTTTCGGTTCTGAGACAGTGGAATAAGTCGTAGTTTTCAATGGTACACAACTCTGGTATAACTTGCCAGGCTTCCGTGACACAGACTATATCGGCGCTGATTGTGTTTACTGTATTCACCAGTTCATGGAATTTGTTACATAGTGAAGTCACATTGGATAGGAACACAGAGGGGAGGTCATACCAGAGGCGAGGAACTTCTATCACTTTGTATAATTTCAATACACTAAGTGTTTTCGTCTTTTTCGACGAGCACCGATTTGTGTGTGCGTGTGTTTCGTGGCAATAGTTGAAGGACTCCTTTACCTCCAATTGTCTTATCACAACATAGGGTCCCTCAACATGCACCCCGGTAGGTAAGAAAGAAGGTGGGTAGGGAGAAGGATGGGTTGGAGTAGAAGGATGGTGGAGTGAAAGAATATGACCCACAGGCCAGTGTGTGTGTGTGTGTTATTTGGGTTTAAGGGGGAAATTTTGTTGGTAAATCTCGAGCAATTGAATCCTCCAAACTCTTCAAAGCAAAAGAAAAAAACACTATTAGTTTAACTCTTCTGGTCCTGTTTTGTAGCTTATTTTGGAGGAATCAAGGCACTCCAATGTAACAAAAATGAATTACCACCTTAAAGCCTAGCCTGATGACAAGCAAGAGTACAACGTTGACCTGAGTATAGGTAAGTGCACTTGTCCCATAGGAAGGTGTGGGGCAGTATGCAAGTATCAGACTGCTTGTGAGGAACATAGTATGACCGTTGTCCCACAAATGTTCATACCTTATAGTGTGCAAAAATATTTTTTAATGCATACACAGGTTTTAAATTAGTAACCCCTAAATATACAAGGCAGAAATCCATTCTCTATCAGATCAAAATAAAGAACCTTGTAGGCTGAGGGAAGATATGTTGATGTAACAAGACTGACTACCTTAACCCCTAAAGGACCGGGCCCGGCATATGACGGGTTGCCGCTAAAGGACCGGGCCCGGCATATGCCGGATTGCTAAAATTTCCCAAGGTTAAGGAATTTTTCCCAATTTTTTTGACTCCAGACGTTGGCTACACTGGTTTATAGTAGGATGGGATGCTCAGACTGAGTACACACTGCCTTTTCTAGGGTATAATTGAGGGATTATTGATCTTGTTATGTCCGAGTGTGTTGGTGAGTGACTTAGCTGACGAGCGCCTATCCCCATTTTCTACTACCTCGCCACGGTCACCACACCCACACAAACACTAGCGCTCAATGTATGGCGACAGTACCTCATTCAACTCATCGTAATTCTGTAACCATTAAACCTACAGACTTCTCATTGGTACCAATAGAAAGAGGAAGAGTTGCTCGTTCTCATGGTACTAAAATAATTCACTCGTTCATTGTAGGTTAAGAGTACAGAGCATGCAAAAACAGGCTATTTTACATGTTTTTCGCTCAACCCCCGGTCCTGGGAGGCACAGTATTATCACTACCCCCGGTCCTTTAGGGGTTAACATTATATAAGAAATATAAGAAAGAAATAAGCCAAGAAAATATATTATATGATAATACGTATGGATCAGTTTTGTAATTTAAGTTAAGAATCAACACCGTAAATTTAATTAAGTGATAGAAAGTGATTTATAGGAGAATCAGAGAAATGTGAAGGATGTGTGTGTGTGTGTGTGTGTGTGCAGAAAAGGAACACTTAGAATATTGTTTACTCTATTTACCAAATTTACAGAATACATCAGAATACATCAAAATTATTTGAAAATATGGAAAAAGTAAAAGATATATTAGTAGTAGAAGTGTGGTATAAAAAAACAGACAAAAACTCAGCAGGTATCGTAGAAAAACACACAAAATAAATAACAAAAATAACAAATAAATAAATAATAAATAAATAAATAACAATAAATAAATAACAATAAATAACCAAAGAGGAGCCGTTGAAAAGTTACAGAACTGAACTTACTAAACCTGAGCTGGTAATACTGATGAGAGATCAACAAACATCTGAGCTGGTAACACTGACGAGAGATCAACACAGCCAACAGACAGAGGTGATCATGGTTTCCAGACAAGAAGGTAAATATTGTCTTTATTTAATTAATTAGTTATTCCCTGACCATTCCAAGGTGTTGATAAGTAAATAAATGACCCCTATGATGAAGATAAGTGACGATAAATGACAGAATAATACGATAAATTGTGAACCTGTGAATGGAAAAATTTATCACTTGTAAATATTAACTTTATCTAATTAATTATTTATTCCTTGACAATTCTGAAGTGTTGATAAGTAAATAAATGACCTCTATGATGTAGATAAAGGGTAATAAATGGATAAATAAGTCGATAAATGACGAAATAAGACGAACCGGTGAATGGAAAAAATAGATAATGATTTTGTTACGGGTAAATGTTGTCTTTATTTAATTAATTATTTATTACTTGGTTATTCCAAGGTGTTGATAAGTAAATAAAGGATCCCTGTGATGTAGATTAATGACGATAAATGGATAAATAATATGATAAGATAATTATTTAATTATTACTACCTTTATTTTAATTATTATTTATTTCAAGATGTTGGTAAGTAAATAAATGATGATAAATGGATAAATAAGACGATAAATGATGAAATAAGGCAATGACAGATAATTATTTGATTATTACTACCATTATTTTAGTACCATTATTTATTTCAAAGTGTTAAGTAAATAAATTATCCCTGTGATATAAATAAATTGTGATAAAAGGATAAATAAGATGGGAAAATTCCTCATCTGTCCCACAGAATGTTAAAACTATTTAATTAATTTATTTATTCATTTAGTAGAGTTAAAATTGTTATGGTAAATTTACAGAATTACTTCATTAACTATATTGTATATTTTAATATAATTACCTACTTATATAGATATTATACAGTATTTATTAATAATTACTATTTATGTAGACCATTCTAAAACATTTTTCATTATGGTGTTTTGGTAAATATGGAATGAATTACCATTTATCATGTACTGTTTTTTCTACCTTCATTACCCACTTATTTAGAACATTATAAAACTATTTTATTCTATGGCATTTCATCCACAAATTTCAAAGACATTCAAAGGAAGCATTTTGAAATTAACCTAACCTGACCTAACCTTACCTTACCTAACCTAACCTTATCTACCTTACCTAACCTTACCTTACCTTACCTTACCTAACCTTACCTCACCTCACCTCGCCCCGCCTTACCTTACCTAACCTTGCCTTACCTCGCCCCGCCTTACCTTACCATACCTAACCTTACCTTACCTCGACCCGCCTTACCTTACCTTACCTAACCTAACCAAACCTTACCTTATCTACCTTACCTAACCTTACCTGACCTAACCTAACCTAGACCTAGACCACAGCAGACTAACGGACCTAACCTAACCTGGGCAAACTACCGTGAAATAACCGTGGTAAAGTACAGGAAATGGCCGGGGCAAAATACTGTATTTATTGAATGAATTACCATGTTATAGCAGTGTTGCCAGATCTGGCTAGGTCCCAGTATTTTGCCCTGGTCATTTCCTGTACTTTATCACGGTTATTTCCCGGTCGTTTGTCCAGGTTAGATCCTGGTAGTCTGTCTTGGTTTAGGTTAGGTTAGGTTAGGTAAGGTAAGGTCAGGCTAATTTTAAAATGCCCCATTTAAATTTAACAAAAAACAACAACCATACGCAATAACTGTAATTCCTTCAATATTTACTGAAAAAAAATGTATGCAATAATGGTAATTCTTTCCATATTTACCCAAAAAATATACACAATAACAATAATAACAGTAATTGTTTCCATATTTAACATAGAGTACTGGTAGTTAAATATAGATATTGTTGTGTTACATATTTTATTATTATGATGATTATTACATTATTTACATTTCCAGGTAGGATTGATTAATGAGGTGTTGCAACAGGTGTGAACCAAGAGGTGTTGCAGCATCAATTGTACATCAATGCACACTCCTTCATCCACAGGTAATTTTATTTATTTATTTTGGGTCTGTCATTGATTGCCTTCATCACTTTGAAATAATTAGTTGTTTATGTGTATATATGTAACAGTATGTATGTATGTATGTATGTATAATCTCTCTCACTCACTCATACTATCATTGCTTGCCTTCATCACTATGAAATAATTAGTTGTTTTAGGCTACTGCTTTGTTTTATAAATAACTTTGGATTTGAAGATGGAACAACTATACTTTGTATATCTTACAGTATACTTGGCAACACATATGTGTAGTGTTGTGTTGCTGTCTCAGTGTCCTTGACTGTACATGACACACTCAGGTCACACCTACCTACTGTTGGTCAGGTCAAGTAATTCATTCCTTGCTATACCATCACCATGAAATGTTCATCACACTCCCTCTGTCCTGCTTTGTACAGCCAAGCAAAGGATATTATATAGAGAGTAAAGGGATATTTTATAGGAAACAAAGTCATAGCATGAGAAAAAACTAAAGTATATTGAGAGACAGACAGGAGGGTAAGGTAAAGAGGTGGATTATAAGTTTATAGGCCTGGTGACTGATGCCCGGGGTAGTAGTACAGACACCTCTGGCCATCACCCAGAGTATCAAATAGTGCTGGTTTGACTATTACCTAGACTAGACTAGACCACAGCAGACTACCAGGACTTAACCTGGACAAACTACCGGGTCTTAACCCAGGCAGACTACCAGGACTTAACCTGGACAAACTACCAGGTCTTAACCCAGGCAGACTACCAGGACTTAACCTGAACAAACTACCAGGTCTTAACCTGGGCAGACTACCAGGACTTAACATAGGCAAACTACCAGGTCTTAACCTGGGCAGACTACCAGGACTTAACCTGGACAAACTACCGGGTCTTAACCCGGGCAGACTACCAGGACTTAACATAGGCAAACTACCGGGTCTTAACCTGGGCAGACTACCGGGACTTAACCTGGACAAACTACCGGGACTTAACCTGGACAAACTACCGGGAAATAATCGTGATAATGTACAATGAATGACTGGGGCAAAATACTCGGATCTGTCAACACTGCTGCAAAATGGTAATTCTCTCAATAAATACCATAAACTGTAATGCAGCACCTCTCATTATTATTATTAGCATCATTATCATCATTATTATTATTAGCATCATTATCATCATCATTATCATTATTATTATTATTATTACTATTATTATTATTATTATTATTATTGTTATTATTATTATTATTATTATTATTATTATTATTATTATTATTATTATTGTTATTATTATTATTATTATTATTATTATTATTATTATTATTATTACTGTGTCTACTTCTTTGATTGATGAACTAACATTGTTTAATTAATATTTCAGGTTCACAGACAGTTGATAGATAGATAGTTTGTGATAGATACATACATACATACATACATACATACATACATAAAGAGAGAGAGTGAGTGAGTGTGTGTGTGAGCGAGAGTATATATTGATTGATGGATGGATAGATAGATAGTTTGTGATAGATCGATACATACATACATAAAAAGAGAGAGAGAGAGAGAGAGTATAGATAGAAATGCCTATATTTTAATGTTTTTGTCCATGTCGTCAATATCGGTGGTATGGTGTACATTAGGTCTCTTCTTCCATGTAGTGTTGTCCATGTCGTCAATATCGGTGGTATGGTGTACATTAGGTCTTTTCTTCCATGTAGTGTTGTCCATGTTGTCAATATCGGTGGTATGGTGTACATTAGGTCTCTTTTTCCATGTAGTGTTGTCCATCTCATTATATGGTGCACATTAGGCTTCTTCTTCCATGTAGTGTTGTCCATCTCGTTATATGGTGTACATTAGGCCTCTTTTTCCATGGTTGGCTGTTCAGATTGAGCTTTCGTTTTCCAGATTAGGGACAAGTCCATTAATAATTTTCCAAATGTATATAATTATGTATCGTTCTCGTGTTCTTTCCAGTGAGTATAATTTGAGGACAGCTAGTCGTTCCCAGTAGTTATTATCCTGCATACCTGCCATCCTTGTAGTAAATGTTCGTTGCATTGCTTCTACTTTTCTAATTTGTCCTACTGTACTTGGATTCCAGAGAACACAGCTGTACTCTAAGAGAGGAAGTATAAGTGCTTTATATAGTGTTAGAAGTACAGTACAGTACAGTGGGCTCTCTTGTTGTAAAGGTTCTTAGTATCCATGCCATTGTCTGTCTCGCCTTTGTAACTTCTGTTG
>JAWZYT010000693.1:0-20000 GCA_034508575.1 Petrolisthes manimaculis | reverse complement strand
GGTGAAATTGATGGTCCGACATGATCAGCTGTCCAATGATTTGAGTCAATGGGGGGTAGGGAGGACAGCCGACCAATAGAAAACTGGCTTCACTTCTGTGACGTCATGCCGCCTCCTCTTAGATTATACCTCCATGAATTTTATGTTGAAGTTGGGGGTGTATTTGGACAAACAGATCTGGTAACACTGCTCCCAGCTGACTCACAGTGTTGCCAGATGCTGGGAAATTTCTCTGTTTAATAAAATATTGAAGTCCAAACAGGGAAATAATTAATGATAGTTCAAACTTCAAAAAAGTAAACAGGGAAATTGTTACCAGATAAAATACCTAAAAAAAACTTCAATATTCATGAATAAACAGGGAATTATTGAGGTAAAAAGGGAAAATATGATGTTGAAGTTGGGGGTGTATTTGGACAAGCAGATCTGGCAACACTGCTCCCATCTGACATAAACAAGTCAAGGCTGTTATTTATTATTGTTATTAAATAAACCCACGTTATTTCTCCACTGATAATTTACACACATACAGGGTAAGTTACAATAATAATAATATTATGTAATAATAATAATAATAATAATAATATAAACTCAGTAAATATTATATAGGAAATAAGGTATTATTATAGAATAACTGGGTTTTTGGCTAGACTTGAGCAGTGTTACCACATTAGGCTTGAGCAGTGTTACCACATTAGGCTTGGTCCTGGAAATTTGCCCCAGTCACTTTACACTGGTCATATCCGGTAGTGTGCCCAGGTTAGGTCCCGGTAGTCTGCCCAGCTTAGGTCCCGGTGTAGCAGTAGGAGACGGCCTGTCTTGGGAAAGTCTCACTGTACATGTGTGAAGGCCTAACATGTCATAACGTGCCATAGTACACAAAACACACGACCTTTGTTAGGATAAGACATATTTATTAGGATAAGACTATGTATTTTATTATGGGAAAATACTCCGGCAGTAATTTATTTTCCAATTTCGTATTTCGTTTACTATGTCAATATTTATGTATCAAATAGCAAACTCGATATGATTTGCAAGAGATTGGCACCAAAAACAGCGCATGGAATATCCTGAGTAAGGAAAAAATGTCATAAATAAGTAGTGGGTGTACGAGGAGGACATGATGAGAGCTGCTCCATACCACCAGACCCTATACTGCTCTGTGTACCACATACCACCAGACCAGACCCTATACCACCAGACCAGACCCTATACCGCTCTGTGTACCTCATACCTTGATCACAATAATGTGCAGTGACAAACTAAATCATTATTTTCCCTCACATAATTCACGTTTCACTACAATAAGCATTCAATTATCATTCCTACTTGTAACATATCAAGCTCTTAATAAATATATATGTCTCCTTTCATCACATTATCACTGTATATGACTTAATATAATGTTACCGATATATGTGTACGACATACCTTAATCGCGAGATTGTGCAGTGATAAGCTAAATTTAATAAATATATATGTCTCGCTTCATCACATTATCACTGTATATGACTTAATATATGTTACCGCTATTCTAATACAAGATATCAATAAAAACTTTGTTGAATATACAGTGCATATGTTAAATTACGGTATAATTAACAAAATTACATGGCTATTTTTCTTCCTTCTCTTTGTCAATGATTTTGTTTAGATGTTTAATTTCATTCTCAAGTGCACAGATATTTTACAGAACACTACATCTTTGGGTACATCAATTCCCATACCATCTATTATAGAAGCAAGTGAGCTTTTTTTAATCAACTGAGAAAAAAAAAAGGTATCTGTAGGGAGATATGCATAGCTTACCTCTATTAATTATTTCAGTTCATGATTTGCTTATGCAAACAGTGTCACAATTGCTGGCCTTATTTCCTAAATATGGATATGTTCATACATTTTTTTTTAGTATATGAAGTGAAAAGTTTCCTTTTCTATTACTGCCTTTGGCTAAGACATCTTTACCTTTCAAATCGAAATCTATCTATCTATCTATAGCTCTGATGCCTCGTTCCCTCCGGGAACTCCCTCCAAGGGTGTGGCCACGGCAGAAAAGTCTCCAGTTTTCCCTGTTCCAACACTCCCTCCTTACTTGCTCAAACCCTCCTCTGACCCTTACGTTTCTCACCTTTACATACTCTTCCACTCTGTTCTGCCATGGTGGTCTGCCTCTCACACCACATCCCACAACTTCAATTCCATACACCTTCTTTACAAACTCCTCACCTTACATTCTCTCTACATGTCCAAACCACCTCAAAGTATTACATTTCACTCTCCCAACCACTCCACACTCAATACCAATTGCCTTCTCACTCATACCACATCTCTCGTACACACTCTCATTACTTTCTCCATCCCACCTAGACACCCTACATGCTCCTCTCAAGTAACTCATTTCCACAGCACCTATCCGAGACTGATGAGCCTTACTCCATGTCCATGTTCATGTTCGAAATCCAAGTCCTTAAATAAGATACTTAAGCACATCACAGCTAGAATACTTTCATCATATTGTGTACTGGTATGCTGTTTGTGCAGAAATATATGGCCTCAGTGTAGGGAACCTTATTTCACCTCTGTTGAATAAGCATGACTTATTGAAGAAGTGAGGAAACTAAGGGTTCTCTCTAGTTTCACCCTATAATGAGGCAGGATATACAGAAGAAATAGGGTAGAAAATTTAATTTTCCTTAAACTTTGACTAGTGGTAGAGATTTACCATTATTTAAATTCAAAAGGATGAGATGATTGTGCCTATACTATAATTATGTACAAATAACCAGTACATGTACTGTAGCTAGCCGAATTATTGGGCAAAAGCTGTATGAAGTTAAATGCTGGCCAATAAATTAGTTTCAAACATTAAACACTTAAGTATTGTGACAGAGTATGTAGGGAATTTGTAGAGTTCAGACAGAGAAGGGCTGAGACCCTATGATATCATTATCATAAAACTATATTAGTGACAAATTATCACATACAGTATAAATACAATAAGGTAGGGTCTTTCAAAACATTAAGTACAGTATAAAGAACTTTATTTCCCATAATATACTGTTAATATTGTACATAACTCAAAACACATATTTTTATAACAGCCGGTAAAGTATATAATTGTGGGCGAAATAAATCAAATTATTTTAGAAAATATGGACAAAATAAATCAACATTATAATTACTAGTATTACTGTAAACATATGGTACAGTACTTCAACATTTATAGCACTGGTTCTTCATATCTCGGGCATGGCTCACCATGGACTCGGTCGAGCTGATGGACAAGTAAAAATAAGCGGAGTAGACTGTACAGTACCATGCATCTAAAAGAATTCTACTTCTTGTGTACAGTCACTACAAATAAAGAGGTCACAGGGAGTCTTATCACAGTTTAAATGAAAATGCCGATTACAGAAAAAACATTGAATTAAACTATTTTCTGAAAACTTTGGCATTCTACATTTACAACATAAAAGAATATCATAAAAGTTGCTATTTGCAGGGGTTAATTAAGTTAGATTGACATACAGGAAATGGGCTCATTATTCCTTCCATAAAACATTTTCTTGAATAAAATTTTGTGTCTCAGGTGACAGGCCAAAGCAGATACTTGTAGCACAGGTAATAGCAAACAAACCACAATCTGAAGACCCTCTTTACTGTTTAATACTTGCTGACTCTACTCTAATTGAATTTATCAGAGGTTTCCAGCCAACTGCTTTTCAAGATGTCATAAATTTTAATCATGTTAATATTACACTGAACGTTACTCACTGTAAGCCAGTGGTTACCGTGTACATTCAAAATCGGAACAAATTTAGCTTTAGGAGTTTTAACATGTACACAGTCTTTACTTTCAAATACAACAGTCGACTGGAAACCAGAGATGGTAGGAAAACTGTTCCCAAGCAAACACTGTGCATGATCTATATGTGTGTCATTCAACCAGTTTCCGTCTATGGAGATTTCCCTCGCTGCTATACAAGGATCTCCGTGGCCAGGGGCTAAGCGGATGTCACGCTGCTCAACTGTCACCAGATTTTATGTATCAGTTGATACAACCTGGTGTTCCAATCCAGCATCCGACCTGAAGACATTTTTTTGTTATCTGAGAGGTCCATGTGGTGACAAGGTGTGATGGTGATCAATCAGTGTGTATAGGAGACAAGTAACATGATAGAACCCGATGGAATGAAGTGTATAATGAGTGAAATGGAGGAGCACACTGAAATAGTTTGTGGAGAGGATGAATGGACGAGAGTTTAAGGAATTATTAAAAGGGAGGTTTTCAGGTGTAGTATTATACAGAACCTAACATTAACTACTAAACCACTACTTTATGCCAAGGCATACAAACCTTGTATCATGCAGCTGACTGTGGAGATAAGGACGTAGCTGGTTGTAGGAAACACGTCTGTTGAGTTTTTTGCCATTTTTCACAGTCTCTAAGGCCACTCGCTGATTACAGTCTATGTCCAGGATTCTGAGAATGAAAATGAGACAACATGAATGTGGTAAAAAAAATTAAACGTTTTTCAAATATGTTTCGACGAGGGTTCAAACCCACATCAATAGGTACAACGTACAGCCAATCAAACCATTACACGAAACTGACAAAATCTTATGAATCACCTAAAATTAGAAGTCATTTCCTGGATGAACACTTACTTGTATGGACCAGTCCACTTTGGTTCCATCTTCCCACCCTTCCGTGACTCGTTCCGAAGATTACTTTGGAGAACATGCATCCCAACACTAAGGTCATATATCTTGCTTCCCTTCTTCTTTCTTCGGTTATAATCAGCCGTCTGTTTTTCTTGTGCAGCATTTACTTTCTCTTCACGCTACAAAGAGAAAATATAAAATGAGGAAAATATAACATTTTGATTAAAAATGTTACAGACAATAAATATGTTTCAGGGGAAAATAGGTAATGATTTAATACCTTGATGTGTACTTCTTGACGCTTCTGGTCTTGATGCTGCACAAACAATGAAATCTCTTCAGGATTGGGTAGACTAACCAAACCTTCAAGAGACTGAAATATAAAAATGAAATAGAAAAAAAGAAGTAGAAATATCCATATGCTCATTAAATAGCAAAAGGATAATTTGTTCTTATAAGGCTTGATGGACTCTCAAAATGAACATAGCAGTACTCTACTTACACAGCTGGTGTCAGTGCTTTCATCTGCAGGGCTTAGGCCTTCTTCCTCCACCTCAAGCTCAATATCATCCTGAAAATCAAGCACCGATTACAAGGTGATTAACACCAAGCCAACATATAAAGCATTGGCTTTGAGCAGTGGGATTTTGGGATTTTATTTGGAAATATGGCAATATTTTGTTGGTATGTATGTTCTTTCCTGTATATCATCAATGTATATTGGCATGATTTGGACATATAACATATTATAAAAGTGTTGTTCGCATCCCAAAACTCTGAAAGTTTGTTAATGAAGGCATAAGTTAAATGCTTATCTCAACATTTAACAATACAAGACACATCCTGTTAGTCTTTGCTTAGACGATATGAAATAGACTATTACATTACTGACTTATGCCTCATATTAAATACCCCTACTTGCAGAAAAACAAAGCCAAGATTGTTAAGCCTTATTTATCAGAAGCTATAACTGATACAAATGAGAAAGCAGGTTACGTGATCGATTGGTCTATTCTGACGACCAAACATCAAATGGTATGGTGTGAAGCCAGTGCTCTTCTGTCTTTGAGTGCGCATGCTGTAGGCAACTTCCTCGAGGTAGTCTGGCCAGTCACTCATCTTGGTGTTGGACAGTTTAGCAAGCCTGGTCTTCAGTGTTCTGTTGGTCCTTTCCGCCAATCCGTTCGTCTGCGGATGATACGCTGAAGTGACACTCCTCTTGATGCCGTAGGCCTTGCAAAGTTCATCATTAACCTGAAATATTAAATAAAAAGTAGACACAGTGATAATATAATTCTCCACCATGACAAGTGTCCTATTTTAGTTACCTCCCATTTAAGGGGGATATAACAAAGATGGCTTGCTGCATCACAATTTTTTAGCATCATCTTGGCTCTTCTAGTAATTGAGCTTTCAAAATTATAAACCTACCTAACTACATAGAAACAAAACTCCTTCAGTAATGTTATGATACACATTTCCTTTTTCTAAATGTCACTACTAAACAAGTGAAAGATACAACAGCTTACCGATGCACAAAACTCACGTCCCTGGTCTGACAGTATCCTCCCAGGTTTGCCCCACCTAAAGAAAAATACAAATGGTTAACCCCTCCGCGACGGGATAACTATGGATAGCCATTTTGTCAGTCCGGGGCTAATCTTACTTTCCCTACTGCCTGGCCGGGCGCTTTTGGCCGATTTTTCCAAAATCGCTCTATTCCACTTACTCTATACGTCTAAACTACGATACTGAACAACTTAAATTTGGTCTTGTTAGCACCATCAACTCTTCCTCTTTCCAATAAAACCAACCTCAGCTCTCTACAACTCTCCGTTGCCGAGAAATTAAGTGAGGAATGAAGGGTACTTTCTCGTGTGAGCGCGGCTGCGTTCGCTTAGGTGGAGTGGCTCTGACGACAACTGAACGTGGCCCGCGCGGGTGGCAGTCAGTGTTGTAAGTAAGCATGGCGCACCACAGAATCGGACACGCACGAGAAATCTAATCCACATCCATCCATGTTTACAGTCAGTAACACACTGACTGACGATGGTGATTAATTTTGTAGGGATGGTGGTGAAGTATAGCCAAGTAAAGAAAAAACTGCCAAATTGGGCTTGCAAATGCCGACATTGGCAATAGCGGTGCTTCATCCCGCCCGGTCACCACATGGCAGGGGTGTAAGACACGACCCGGCCGCTTCCTGGGGCCGTCTATGACCGCGGTCCGGACGTTAAGGGTTAAACACATACTGTAAATATATAGACACACCTCTAACTCTCATACTGCAATATATACAGATTACGAGTACCCAAGTCTCTATAATTTCATACTAATTATCTACAACAGGAAAGAATAAAATTTAATTTTCAAAAATTTACCTGTGAATAAAGGACCGTATACACTTTGACACCCCAGAAGCACTCTTATCTTTTAGAGGGAAGAAATCCACAAACTTGGTGTAGAAGTCCACAAACGTGCAAGCATACCTGATTCAACCCTTCATCACTAACAGGCAGTGGACCTAGATCATATTAAATGATCAAAAGCAAGTACAATACACATCAAGACAAAGCATCAAGAACTAGCAAAGCATAAAGCATAGACTTTGCAGGCACAATCAGGATTTTTTTTTTTTTTAAATTAACAAGCACAGAATTTTGGATTTTTTCATGCATATCTATCTCAAACCCTTTGCAAGAAAGAGCAAAATAATATACAGTACATACAAGCACACAAAATCACCCGATTCTAGTATTTTTGTCTCATTCACAAATGCATATATGCAAGACAGAGCATGCACCCAAGCAACACAGAACCAAGCCATGGGAAGTAAAGCTGAACTACAAGTTAACAAAGGCAGTTGCAAGTTGCATGAACACTCAGTAATTGTTTGCTTAAGAATACATAACAGGGCAATTATGACCTACAGCAAAGAAGCTCCTCAACCAACAAAGATGAAACGTTAATATATTACTCACCAATCAGGTCTACACCAAGTAACTCTAAGGGTTCCTTGACCTTGATGGGATGCATTCCTGGGGCCTGAATCTTCAGTGGTGTATACCTCTGGCACTCACTGCAAGTACAAATCTGGAAAAAAATGTTAAAATTACTGGAGAGCATTACAGCATTGGGATTAGAGAGTAATGCATTTAATATTGTATGAACACTTTACTAGAATCCCACTCAATACATATACACTTATCAATGTATTTGTGTCATGTTATGGTCTACACAAGAAACACACACACACACACATGCATGTGTACAACTACATACATAATGCTGGATGTCCTTTGTCATGTTTCTCCAATAGTACACCTTGGAGATGTTCTCATAAGTAGCATTCCAGCCACTGTTACAGCTATGTTACAAATTGAAGATTATGGGCAGGTCGTTAAAATTCCTCACTACCTTCCTTCTACTTGCAGCTTGTATGAAAAAAAGCGTCTTGTCTGAAAGTATAATAATGAAAGTAAAACATATGTAAGTTAAGAAATTCCACATAAAATACATATCACACAAAGTACACATACAAAATTCTCATAATGTTCTTTGGTATTATTATAGAAGGACTGTGTTCTTGGATAGGGCACCGCAGTGTTACCACATTCGACTAGGTCCCGAGAATTTGCCTCTGTCACTTTATGATAGTTTACACAGGTTATATCCCGGTAGTTTGCCCAGGTTTGGTCCCGGTAGTCTATTGTGGTCTAGGGTAAGTTACTTTAGGTCAGATTAATTTCTAAATTATGTTTGTAAAACGGGGCAAATCCGAGAGAAACCCCATAGATGAAAAATGTCTTAGAATGGTCCAAAATAATGGGTAATGATATTAAAATATAGAATATACTCAACCCAGTACTTTTGCTTTTTATAAACATACGGTAAAGGCAGTTCCCTACCACTATGAAACAGGATTTAATACATTACAGAATTAAAGAAGCTTCTAACATTTAATTTTCTCATAAACATTAAGAGTTATGTTTCCATAGGTATAAACTTATTTCAATTATCTCAATTATCCATCTGGGTGAAAAAGTCCTTTATCTGTGTACCATTCATACCTACTGTACTTTATATACCATATTTATATTTATATATTTATATATAAATAACGAGGAGATGGGAGAGTAATTTCTCTATATGGTACATTACTTGACTGTCTAGTTTCATCACCACAATCTAGAGATGTCAGAGAGAGCAGCTCCTACAAAATAATATAAAATTTGGCTGTCCATGTGATAAGTATATATTTAATTATCATACCTAAAGTAAATAAATATATATAAAAAAAAAAAATAAGAGAATAAAACAACAGTACAAACACAGTGATTGGGTTTAACCTAGGGTTGCCATACATCCGGATTTACCCGGACATGTCTTCCTTTTTAGACTTCAAATGACCGTCCGGGCGGATTTTTGAAAGATCGCCAAAAGTCCGGAGATTCAACTTTCATAATTTCTTAGATTGATTTGGGGAGACATTATAATATAAATGCATTACTCATTATGATAAAGATCAAGAGAGAGGCGAAGAATTGAGGATTCGAGGACAGAGGAGGCAACAAAACTTCCGAGCAGAACGTGTTCAGTTTTCGTCGTAACTCCAGCTGAGTTCACAAAAAACGACAACATCTGTTTTGAATCTCCGTGATACGAGGCAAGGTGTGTAAATTCGGTGAAATCCGATTGTGAATGCTTATTTTGTGGGTTTTCAGCCATTATTTCCACGTACAGTAACAATAGTTAGACTATATACAGTAAAAGTCCAGTAATACGTCATCCAGTACTTCGGAAAACCTGTTTTTTCATCAGTGTTTAAAAATAGTCCCATTCCGAAAGTCTCCTGAATTTTCGGCATATTTTCCAATTGGTAACTTAGCAGAAACGGCAGTTTTGAAACAGCGCCACGAGGCACGAGTCCAGCTCAGCTGTCTCTTCCTGCACCATCACAAACTTGACTCCGCCCATAAGGCTTACTGGCTAGCTACGTCAGCAGTCACCACGCACTTCATTGCCTTAAATTTGCGTTGGCTACAGTCTGTTTGTGTCTTGTTTTCTAGTAAATATTAAAAAAAAATATACTTTGTACAGTACTCCCTCGTTATCGACGGTTTCGATTATCGACGGATATTATCCACGGACTAGCTATTTAGTTTAAAAGTGAAGAGAAGTGTTCAGTACAGTTACTTTACAAATGTAAATACAGTATTACAATTCGTATTAAGCATATTAAATGCATATAACAATTTGTATTAAGGTTTTCGCAGACAACTCATGAATGAAATGAGTCGTAAGCATGCGTGGTGGTGGTAGTGGTGGAGGTGGTAGGGGGGAGAGTAGGGGGAAGGGGGGAGATAGTGTGATATCGTTAGTTTACATTTTATTGAGCATATTCTGGTGTTTCCTTCTTTCTCTGTTCTAGAAAAACCTTCCATCTTGATATGGAAAGATATGACCTTCCTTTTCGTAAATGCACCACCTGACATGACTGAGTGTTGAAGCTGGTGGTTAATAACTCGTAATTACTAAAGACGAGCGAGTGACAAGGCAGGCTAGGCACCTTGGCTAGGCCTATATTCCTTTGACCTTGAGCCGGGGTGAATGGAGACTGAGGGTAGGGGGGAAGGAGTGCGGGAGAAGTGGTGGCAACACAATCCCAATAGTCCGAAATTTTTAAAGGGGTAATAAAAATGTCAATTTTGGTGTCTGAGTGGCCTATGCGGGATTTTCCGGGTGTATTGTCACATATGCCTACATGATTCACATACAGCTGGGCCATCCACACTCTCACACCTATTAGGCGTACCTATGCGCAAATTAATATTAAGTGGAAGGGATTTTTCAAAGAAAATTACCAAAATTAATTAATACAAACTAAGGAATGTTTGTGCACGAATGAAAATTCAACGAGTTGTAGTGATAACTGAAATTTTCACCCCAGTGTCACTTACGCTGGCTTGCTACACTCGTCATAAGCTAAACCCCTTTATAATGAACAACTTCTCATTACGGGCATTTTTCATACTTTTAACACATATCCCGGTACAGACATTTGATATGGTGAAAAGTGCAAGTGATTGTATGAGAAAATTACAAAGAATAATTAATATAAACTAAGGAAATGTGATTGTATGAGTAGAAACTCATGAATTATTGGTGTTAACTGAACTTGTCAACTCGTCACGCACTACACTCATGCTATTAGGCCTAACCTTTTAGAATGAACAACCTTTAAAATCATTCATTTTTCATACTTTGGGCTCAAGTTTAGAGTTATTTTTAGTCACTAGCTGTGTATGGGAACCAGAGATACGAGTGAAAGCACACATAGTTTAGAGAGTGGGTGTACAGACACAGTCAGTCAGTCATACACATCACATTTAAGCCCTCGGATATCACTGATCTTCTGATAATCTTTTTCCATATCTGTATTTGGAGGTCCAACTGTATATATAATATATATATTGTACAGTACAGTACTTTAATATGTTATGTTTATGTGTAAAGGACATTTTTTTTATACTCTAATGTGGTATCGACAGATTTTATTATCGACGGCCATCTTAAGAACCTATAACCCCCGTCGATAACAAGGGAGTACTGTATTAATATTTCATCAGCTCTAGTATTAAAAACACTACTATAGAAAAATAATCCAGTGTTTCGTGATATTCAATATTTCGGCAGCTGTCTGGTCCCGAAGGTGATGAAATACAGGACTTCTACTGTGTGTATATATATATATGTATATATATATATGTATATATATATATGTATATATATATATGTATATATATATATATATATATATATATATATATGTATATATATATATATATATATATATATATGTATATATATATATATATATGTATATATATATATATATATGTATATATATATATATATATGTATATATATATATGTATATATATATATGTATATATATATATGTATATGTATATATATATATATGTATATATATGTATATATATATATATATATATATATATATATATATATATATATATATATATATATATATATATATATATATATAGTGCCGAAGTGTGTACGATACATGAGCGATAGAAATGTCCTCTTTTTAGATTGCTCAATTTTTTTTTTTTTTTTTTTTTTTTTTTATATGATCCGACACTGGACATAGGCTAAATCAAGCCCGTTTTCATGGCCCAGGTCAACTGATGTTCACACACACACACGTCACGACTTCCGAACTGGTACCCAGCCACAGAGAGGGAAGTGAGGGTGATTCCCAAATACTGCAGCTGTTATGGTACCAGCGAGGGTGTTTTACGACATTCGGTGGCCTTATAGTTAGTGCCTGACACTCAAATCGGAAGAGTAAATATTCTCAGGCCCTCACCTGAGAGGATCGATCTCCCGACCTCTAGGGTATGAGTCCAGAACACTAACCACTCGGCCACCTCCCCTACTTTAACCAAAGCGGTCCACTTCAATTATAAGAGGTAAATACTCATATGCTGCATTTGCAGAAGAAATGGTATATAGAAAAGTGGTTTGTAATTGTGAAATATAAACACTGGTAATAGTAAAATGTTCGAAATCGAGTTGTGGCAACTTCTAAAAATATTCCTTTACTTTTATATTTTTTACATTGAAACAGGAGTGCGGCTTTCCTAGCGGCATCCCGACTCTGCATGCATTGTTGCCAGAAACAGGGATACTTCCAAGTTTTAGGCTAATTTTGTCCACACTTGGGAAATCGTAGGAAAAATGTACAATAAGTAGCCTAATTGGGTGGGAAACTCAATACAGTTATATTAAAATAATTCCACTGAGTATTGATAAGGGAAACTGAACCCTACCTAACCTAACCAGTAGTTTGTCGGTGCAGGTAATCACAATATTAGCTCAGGTACTTAATGTATAATAGATTATAAAATAACTTGCCTGTTTCATTCCATTTAAATGATGGTGAACGCCTCCAAATACACTTCCTCTCGGCATTCGTGATTCCATCAACATGTGGTTTCGTCTGCTGGTAAAATATCACCCTCTCATGTAGCACATCCTCCTCAGCAAACCTCTTCCTGCAGGCCAGGATATATTCCTCCACAGATTTGTTTGATCTGTTAAATAAATAGTTCACAACAATCAGACATATACAGTGTTTAGCAGCTGCCATAGGTACATCATAAATATCCGAGGTAGAAATTAAGGATTTAGGTTAGAGGCTATGTACTGTATATGTAACTTTCTAAAGAACTGGTTGCTGAAAAAATGAGAGAGAATAGTCAGGAGTAATGTTGCAAAAAAAGAATAAAAAAACTGCCACATATATAATTATATACAGTACATATTTATAAATTTTTTGTCTAATAATACAGTACAATATCTTAAACAGTATTATTTGTATATAACAGATAAATTATTTCCAAATATGCTTAGTGTGATCACCTATCCACATTTTACTGCTTTCCATGTTTATATGATACATAACATGACTTTTAACTTACAGGTATAAAATAACAAGCCACCACACCAGATTATTATAAAATCTTATATTATCAAAACTTTCCCAACTTGGAATCTTTCAATATCTGCCTACCTCACCTGGTAACTCACCTGGTAGGGCCACTGATAACAAGCTATCCAAGGATCAAGCAGCCCAGTTGGATACTATGACACGCCAGTCAAGATTGATGTTTGATTAACATGGCATAAGTATTACTGAACTGACTGGTTGAGCGTGTCGAACATGAAATAGTTGGATAATATAGCAATGGTAAAAATGATTATACTACAAGGTAATTTATGGCAGGAATAGATTATCATGAGCTAGTTTTGATTTAAATTTTGAGATAGTTGTGGAGCATTTACTACATCATGGGGGAGGGAGTTCCAGTGCTGCTGTATGACTCTGTGTAAAGAATCGTCTTGGTGCTTCTGTTTCTGTTCTAGGAACAACAATTTTAAAGTTATGGCCTCTTGTCCCAGTCTGTGGTGACATAGTGAATAAATCCAAGGGTTTGATGGGTGATAAATCAGGGAAAATACCATGCGTGCTCAACAAGTTATTTATCTCATAAAACACATAACGGTTTACTCATACCATAGACTTAATATATGAAAATAAATAGCTTACTTACGTCAAAGCCATGATGATCAAGCAGTAGTAACCAAGAGGCAAAAATAATAGATGATTATCCTTGGTACTGTGGTAGTAACTGTGCAAGAGCGAGTCGGAGTCAGTGCGAGTGTATCAGTGTAACAATCACTGTTTTGGGAGATAACCTTTTCAACGGCCACCCCTGTCATCCTCTTTCTTCTCTGTGTTGGTTAAAAATTTCTCCTGATTCTAATTTTCTTCTTTGTTTATACTCATTATCCACATATCATACAATATTTCTTTATATTTTATGTCTCTGCTTGGCTGTCTAGCTCAAACAAAGCTTTTCCAATTATTCTGTCGTTAACTTTTTCAAAGAAGTGTAAATGTTTGCTAAATTGGCAACGCTGCTCTCTTGCCATCGTGACTCGTACGCCTGGCACCTTCAAACCTCCACGCATGCGCAGTGAGATGTTCCCGAGACAGGCCGTGTCCTACTGCTACACCGGTCCACCACCCCGCTTCTCTCCCACTCTTTCCTACCCTCCTCTCTGTCACCTCACTATCTTCCTGTCTAAATTATAATACGTATCACTATCCATGTCCTTCGCCACTAAGTAGGCTGATGTTTTTGAGTGTCTTAACCCCTAAAGTCCTATTGTCCGTTTAAACGGATGATACGATTTTAGGCCTTGAAGCCGATGGTCCGTTTAAATGAACAGCCCATAAATAACTGCATGGGCTACATATAGAAACAGCAGTAGTGCCAAAGGGAAACTGTAACCTTGGACTATTGTAATTGATTGTGATTGGCTGACTTCCCCCCTATGGTGTAGGTGGGTGTGGCCAAAGTACATCCACACCCACATTGTGTTATCTGCAGCCAATGAAATCACTCGTGTGCTGTCATACACTCTCTCTCCCTGCCCCCCCTAGCCTCTCTCTGCCTCCCATAGCTCTTATTAAGCAATGGACATTCGTATAACACACTTTCAAACACTCCCATACATTGTGCATGCATGCGTTAGCTTATCACAGGTATGCACAGTTGTATACAAAAATGACTTGTATGTTGCCTTTTTTGTCTATTTCAGTGCATCTATATACTGGTTTTACATACACAAACATGCAAGCACACATCGAGGTACACATACTCATGTATCTACGCATTATAAACATGTGTAACATATGCGTATGCATTCGTATGTTATTTGGAGGGGTAACTGTCATATTATTTTCCGACTTTGATATGCTGCTGTACTCTAACCAGTGGAGATAGAAGACTTTTGTTTGCATATTCTGGTGTGTAAAATAAAGCTCTACAAATGTGTAAGATTTCTTTTTACAAAATCGAAACTTTAAAAATCACCCTGTTTTTGCGGTTGAGGGGCTAGTACCGTAATATTAATTGCGGTTCGTATGGGTTAATGTTTCCTGCTGTGTGTGTGTCTGCTGTTTCCTTCTTTGTTTATGTATGTGTCTCCACCATACTACCCTCCCTCCCTCACACTTCTTTCTCTCTCGTTGTTACTGCTTTGTATGTGTATAGGTCTGTGTGTGTGTGCGTTCATGTGGAAGGAAGGGAGAGTGGAGAGAAGTGGGGATGGAAGGATAGGAGAGAGAGTTGCGACGTGCCACACTGCCTGGCGTACGAATATAGCTAACGGCCAAAAAAGTAACGGCTATACCATTCCCCTCCCTTATTAATTTATAGCCCCGTCGACACTGCGCGATAAATTGATTCAACACGTTGAAATTCCACATTTTCAACAAGTTGAGGTGATTGTACTATCTTCCGTAGTCACCTCACACATTTGAAAGGAGGGATCCGTGAATGTGTGTATACTGGTATAAATATTTCTGTACGTACTGTTCAGTTTTATTTGTGTTTAGTAGTCTCCTGCAGCAATAAGTATAGTTTAGTGCACAGTCCACTCAACCAAGTCAATGCATACTCGACCTTATTAATTTTAAAATAGGTTGACAGTGGCAATACTCAGATGTTGCAAGCCAGAGAAGTTTCATTTTCTGTCTTCTTCCATTCATGTAGTGAAAGCCATTATGCCTATAATATGTGCAGTCTTTGGTTGTAACTCTACATTTAACTACAGTGAAGCTATAAGTTTTTACCGCTTTCCTACACGTGTGAGAGAAAGAAAGAGACGTGGGGTGTGTAGGATTGTGTAATAGTATGTGTATATATATTACGATTTACACTCAATGGTAGATGAACATTAAGAGACATGGCAGCGTTGCATCACGACATAACAACACTGTATGTTGCCAGGCAATGCTTCCCACAATGCCTTGTGGCAAGGCAGAGTACAGCTAGCCCCCACCTGTGTAACGACGCTCGGTGCTTCCTTATAATATTATATTGTCACTCTGTATACTTGCCTATCCACAATAGAACCTATAGAAGATACATCTCGAATGTTTACTATCCCCTCCTCTTTGGTAGTGAGTAGTCAACGAGAACATACAGGGTGAGGGATGGAAGGTGAGGAAATTAAGGAAACGGAGAGAAGAGGGGGGTGGAAGTGGAAGAGGAGACTCAGACAATACGTTACTATTTGTGTTCGTTTCCATGTCTGGCAAATCCAGTTTATGCCTGTTGGTATAGGCACAAGTGTCTTTATAATTACAATTAGTGATTCATCATACTCTTATAAATTAGGACACAGTGTGTACTAAACTCAAGAGAACGCTCGTACTGATACCAGTGTTCGTTACAGTTATGAAAAAACGACCTTGCAATGTCTCTGAAATCCTTAGTATATTTGTTAAAACAATTAAGTTAATTCAAACAGGTATTAATTGGGTATTACCCGCTCAGATTTAAACGCGTTTGCCTGATAAATAATTTTGTAATGTTGTAGCTCGTTTTATGGGAATAGAGAATCTCTTCGTGTTTATGAGGAAAATGAAATGCTAATAATATTCAAGACATGTAAATGTATAGCTTTTATAGCTGTCCTCTCTCTTTCTCTACTATTATTATTGCTATCATCTCTCTCTCTCCCCACTAATATAATATTGATAATAATAGTATTGATATTAAAATAACAATATTAAAAACATTAAGGTGATCTGTTGCCTGGTCCATTCTCTTGCCACTCTGCCTCGCTGATTAGGCTTTGATGTCAACTGTCTGCAACAAAAGAAATTTCTGATTGCATCCAGGTCCCCCCCAAATAAATTTTTGAAAGCAAAATTAATGTTCATTAACACAAAATATTTACTCTACTAAAAAGCTATAGCTTTACAAACTAAATTTGTTGAAAATTTAATAATCAAGTTGCACAAAACTGATAATTCAAAGAGGTATTTATTTGGGTATTATCCGCTCAATGACGGAGGTTTCATGGCTGCAAACCACTCATTGTAGCCTGGTCTCAGAGTTTGTAATATTAGTAATAATGAGAATAATATTATTATAATTCTACAGTACACAAATTTCCTTGCAATATGCTTACACGTCATCAACCCCCCAGAATTCCTTGCAGATATTAGTAAGACGTCTTAACAGTTTCTTATTGCCCTCAAAACTCAGGTGTACACCATCAAACCCTAAATCCTCATTCTCCACACCCATTCCCCGGACACGTGACTTAGAGTCATGAATCCGTCCTAACTTTTTGTTTACTGTATTCTTTGCGGTATTATATGAATCTGACGACATGCCTCGAGGCTGTAAGCGGGGTTCAATATTGAGAATTAGGCAATGAGCACCAGTGAGCTCTTCAATCATTAAAGCAAGGTTCGAAATTTCGTGACTGAGGTTAGTTAGTTGTGTATCTATGTTAATATCATTTCCGCCCAGCATAAGGAGTACAAGATCAGGTTTGTATTCAAGGCATGTCGTCCAGGCAGAACTTTGAGTAATGTTACTAACCTTAGCACCAGAAGAGCCAAATTTTCTAACCTCGAACCATGGTAACTGTAGTGGACCCTGAAAAAAAACACCAGACAAACACGAGAAAAGACAATCTAAACCGAATTGACCAGGGGAGCCCCTCCAAAGCCAATTCGATATACTACGAACACAGAACGAGAAAAACAGAGGACAAAAAATTCAAATTTCTAATGCGGTGGGCACGGGGAGCAGTGGAGATCACGTCTGACGTCTGTGGATGTTTAACTCGCACTGAGTGACTCCGAGTCACACTATAGTGGTAGTGGGCATTGGGCCGGCAGCGCCGCGGTGGAGACAATCGGGGCTTTGAGGGTGGAGTATTAATCATAGTCCAGTAGTAATTCATCGTCTGGATCCGATTCATTGCTTGGAGATGGTTGCAAATTTATTGACGTCTGTCTCTCTTGTTGTGAAATTATATTCTTGAGATAAGGGAATTTTACTCTATCAATGAACTCAAGTAATTTTTTCAAGCTTACAAGTTTGTTAGCATCCAGGGGAAGGGCGACATTATACTTTTGTGGAAGGTGCACGTCACTTAGATTAAATAGGTTTTGGGAGAAGGCCTTTTTCTCTGGCATTACTCTGACAGGAGTTAATTGTGCATCGTTGTAAGCCATACGAATGTAATATCCTTCCTTGTATGACTCACTAACAAACAAACATTCTGGCATCTATGAAGGAAACGGACACGCTCTTTGGTTTACGATTCACTATGCAATGCTTTAATACGTTTATATCCAAAATGTCTTGCTGGCGCAAAATTACAACTGGATATTGAGAAGAGATCGCGTCCCGAATAATGTTGCAGTAAGAGTCAAAGTCGTAGATGTTACTTTCACGGATAAATTTCCTTTCTATGTTCCCGAAAGCACTATCACAGGGCAGAAATGAGAGGCCAGGCATGAGATAGACATGTTCAATTGTCTTTAATCGGCCACTGTGTACTTCGTGAAGATAATTAAGGATAATGTTTATATTTTTGTTTTGTCCTCCACAATTATCACTGAAAACAATTAGATGTTCGAATGGCTTCTTATTGTATTCCATGGCTATCCATTTTCTGAGGCAGCTGGTTATTTCAATAGAGCCACGCCCACCTGTTACCTCATCCCACACAAACATTGTTGATGTATTCGTTTTTAAGTTATGAATACAAAAGTTATACATCCACAACTTACGATGGTAGTATGCAACACTTGTGGATAGTTTTGGAATGGGAATTGTCTGTTGCAGGTCAATGCAAATAACAATGACGTTATTATTTTTATCTTTTTTCTTCTCCTTCATTAATTGTTGCCCCTCTGATGCTTTAGCCCTGTGTTGTCTAACCTGTTCTTGTAATTGTTGTCTTGTTTCTTCATTTGCGGCAGATTCGATGGAAGTGGTAAGTTTATCACATGTACTACAGATGTCTGACTTTGGTGGTTGAAAAGCAATGTTGAATTCACTTGTAAATGTCTTATGATAATAATTTTGGGACACCTTTTCTATTCCAGGATGATTGACAGACATCCATTGTTTGTAAACTTCATAAAGCTTACGGATGCTCAGGTTAGATTCTAAGTATCGCCTATTAGGATTTCTAGTACGGCTGTAGTGGCTGGTCACTGTCTGTAGTTGGTTGATGTGGTCCCTTACACACTTTGCTTTGTCTCCAGTAATTTTCTTTGCAGGTTCATGGCGACCGCGTTGGTCCGAGATAGGAACATCGGTGCAGGTCTTTTTGCTTATTGCCCACGATACACGGGCTTTACTAATACCAAAGATAGAAGTAAAGCCTGCACAACATACTGGAAAGGTCTTATCTTGGTATACGACACTATACGAAAGGTTGAAATCGCGTTGTTTGCCAGGATTGTCAGACGTTTTGCTAGGCCTACGTCGCTTTACATTTACTTTATGAACAAGTTTCTGGATATACACAGTCTGTGCATCATATTTGGCGATAGCCCAGAAATTACTGAATAGTGTTCTAATAACAGGTACAGTCACTAAGTCAAAACAGCCATCCCTGCAAGCAACTCCTATTTGCCGACTTCTAACACGTCTCCGACTCTTGACACTCACGTACTCTTTCCCTGAATTTCTTTTCAGTTTGGCGACGTTATTTGCCCATTTACTAGGTGAAGCCTTTTTTTTTCTACCCATCTTGCGAACTGTGCTATTAGGCTCTTCTTGCTGTAGTATACGTTCGTCACTACTCGACATCGCTCCAGATGTAAATGTGAAGACTTAGTAATGCAAGTGTATTATGACTGTGACAGTTCTATGCACCGTCAATAAATCGACATGTGTACGGTACAGTAATGT
>JAWZYT010000692.1:60000-143561 GCA_034508575.1 Petrolisthes manimaculis | reverse complement strand
CCCCCCCCCCCAAAACAACACATACACACTCACATAACCTGACACCACGGTATTGGGTGTTCGCTAATACTTTTTTCTCTATCCTGTTTTATTTATATTTTTTTGTTTTGTTTTTTTCGTCCCCCCTCAACCCACCCTTTGCAAATCCTCCCCCCCTCGCCAAAACCTACCCATGGACCCTCCCCCTCCCCACACCCACTCTCTATATACCCCCTTCCCACTCCATGCATGTACCCCACGTCACAACCCACCCATGCACTCCACTCCCCCTCCCACCCCACTTGTACCCCTCTCTCCTCTCACTCCCCCTCCCACCCCACATATACCCCTCTCTCCTCTCACTCCCCATGCACCCACACTTCTCCTCCCACCCCCACTTGTGCCTCTCTCTCCTCTCCCCCTCCCACCCCACATGTCCCTCTTTCTCCTCTCATTCCCCATGCACCCACACTCCCCCTCCCAACCCACATGTCCCTCTCTCTCCTCTCATTCCCCATGCACTCCACTCTCCCCTCCCAACCCAACAAGTACCCCTCTCTCCTCTCACTCCCCCTCCACTTGTACCTCTCTCTCCTCTCAGCCCCTCCAGTATTCACCACGCCATACAGTACAGATCTAAAGTTGTGTCGCGTCTCTGCATGATAAAGTTTTCACACAATAAAATATCCCCGGGCCATGCACCTGATTCGAAGCCCGAGATTAGATTAAGGGTAAGGTGGTGGTGGTTTCTAGTTGACAGCCCACCAAAAACCATCACGAGGCCACACACACATACACACACAACACACATGCATCTTGAACCAATGGAGGCTTTGTTTGGGTGGGCAGTCGTCCAGAAACCGCGCCTGCCTCAGATTTTGTCTTTTTTTTCGACTCTGGTGGGCCGGAGGGATTGTGAAGCGTGTATGAAAAAAATCTGCTGTAAGGAAGGAGGACGTTAATTAATTAGAGGATAATATTATTCTTAGCTTGTTGATGATTTGGAAAGTCTATGTAGCCTATGATTCCTCCAAACTGTGCCGGGGGGAAATAGATCATAGTACGTATCCCTCAATGGTATTAATAGAGCATCTGTTTCGTGGCATAGTTTGGAGGAATCAGTAGCCCTCTAATTTACCAACGAGAATAATTATCTCCCCTATAGGACTGTAAATCGTGAATATTATATACGGTATAATATATATATAACGTTCTGAAAAAAAAAAAAAAACATAAAAACAGTAGATAAAAATAAAAACAATCACTTCTCATCCACGACAACAACACACACAATAATAATTCTTCTCACAAATTTTACTATACGAGAACAGAAAATAAGAAACTTTCGAATACGACTGTACACGCTAAAATAGAGAGGCGATAGATAGATATATTTTATACCCGCGACTGGTACGTACACACATGCACTTCCCGGTACCGACCCTAACCCTACGAGGCTCTCACTCCCACAATACAAGCAACTCCCATTCATCCAACTCCTCCCGGAATTTATATATCTGGAAGAGGGGCTTTTGGGAGAGCTGGTATATAGGTGGAAATATTTACAGGAGAAATAACATTTTTCGGTCGGTTCCCTGGTGTGTGTGTGTGTGTGTGTGTGTGTGTGTGTGTGTGTGTGTGTGTGTGTGTGTGTGTGTGTGTGTGTGTGTGTGTGTGTGTGTGTGGCGGGGAAGGGGGAGGAAGGAAGGAAGGAAGGAGACATGAGGAAGTGAATGTGTGGGGTGGGAGAGGGTGGTGATAGAGGGGAGACACTAGGAGAGGAAGGATGGGAGAGAGAGGAGACAAAAGGGAGAGTATGGAAGAGAGTTAGATGGAGGAGGAGAAACAAGAGGAAGAGAGTGAGATGGAGGAGGAGGAAAAACAAGAGGAAGAGAAAGAGAGAAACAAGAAAGAAATACAATGTGAGAAGGAAAAGGAAAGGAAACGAAGGAAGAGAAAATAAATACTCACCCACTCATTCTCTCTCATTCTCTCTCTCTCTCTCTTTCTTATTTTACCCAAATCTCGTAATAAAACACACCCACCCACACGTCCAAATCCTTTTCTCCTCATTAACAAAACATACATGAAAATAATCCCACTCTTAATTAAACAACAAAACTAAAATAATATCCCCTTAATTAGTAAAAAAAAAAAAAATAACAGCGCCTGAAAAGAATGAGACAGAAAAATAACAATAACAAGTGTAAGTCTTCATTAAAAGGGGGATATATTTTTTGGTACTCCACAACAACAATAACAACAACAACAACAACAACAACAACAACAATACCAGCACCACGAGGCAAGCTGGATTTAATCAGGACCAACAACAAGTATAATTAAGGGACCCTGCATGTGGTGTAGCCTAGTCAGAAAACTGGAGGTGAGCGAGTCCTTCAAACATTGCCACGAAACAACATCTATATGGAAGGAGCTTGTTTCGTGGCATAGTCAGGAGGAATCAGAAGCCACCATCAAGTCTCATACACAATCACAGAGTCCTTCCTTAGATATGTGTACGAGGACAAAATATAATGTATGTATTGTTCCTTCTGACGTATACTACACTGTCATGACTGTGTGTGTGTGTGAGAGAGAGAGAGAGAGAGAGAGAGAGAGAGAGAGAGAGAGAGAGAGAGAGAGAGAGAGAGAGAGAGAGAGAGAGAGAGAGAGAGATAGATAGATAGATAGATAGATAGATAGAGAGAGAGAGAGAGAGAGAGAGAGAGAGAGAGAGAGAGAGAGAGAGAGAGAGAGAGAGAGAGAGAGAGAGAGAGAGACCAACCCCCTCCATAACCATAAATAATACTAGGGTAAATATTTTCATACACTCTACACACGACTTTTGACTGTGACTGACTACACCGGTACAACTCTAGTGCATTGTATAGTCTCTGCAGAACAATGGAGGAGGATGGGAAGACAACGGTGACCCACAACCTTTTTATTCTAAGGAAAATAAAGTACACGACCACTACTATAGTCTGTTCAAAATTTGTGTTCAACTAGACTCTATCTATCTATCTATTTCTATCTGTCTATATATCTATCTATCTATCTATCTATCTATCTAAGCATAAGGGGCCAAAAGGAACACAAGTTTTGAACAGAGTATAGTACCATGAAGGCTTGTGTCGTCCCTATACAACCTTCCTTCCTGTATAGTGTCTCCTCTCCGACCAGACACTACGCGACTTGACCCTCTCCAAAAGTCACCAGTGTCAACTAACGACGGGTGAGTTGCCTTACAAATACATACACGCTTACCACACTTAAGGATGCAATCATTCTTTTTGAGACACTTTTGTAGGTCCGTCCGTCTCTCTGTCTCTATAGCCTACCACTCCCCAGCATCTATTACTACTAATCTTTCTCTTTCTCTCTGTATTATCATCATTTTATACAGATATACAAACACAAGACGACATACAGATAGATTGAATATATGCCCATAGACATACAGATTAATAGAGATAGATAATTATAGATTCTCTCCAATATCTCTGACATTTTCGTATTTCCTTCCACACATAAAGTTACATACCGGTAATTATTATACTTACAGTAGGCCCTATGTTTAGTTCCTCCTCTATCTTTCTCCTTCTACTCTTTCTCCCTCCTTCATACGGTACTCTTTCTCCACTTCCTCCTTTCCTCATATTTATCCTCTCTCGCCTACTACTTTCTTTTCTCCTTCCTTCCTACGATACTCTTTCTCAGTTTCCTCCTCCCTTTCCTCTTTCTTCTCTCCTTGTTTACGTGTGTGTGTACGTGTGTTTACTCAGACCAGCTAAACACAACCAACAGGTCCATCACTACCCTCTGTGTGTGTGTGTGTGTGTGTATGTGAAATATGTACAAGCCACCAACAACCCTGTGTGTGTGTGTGTGGTCATAAAACCTAGCAGAACATCCGAGCAGTTTCGCCAGATAAATCAAACACACACACACACACACACACACAAATAACACTCAGTATCCGTCATAAGTCAAATCACAGACCCTTACTTATCTATACTTACTTTACATACTTACGGTACTTGCTGAGGTGAGGGTAGTTTGAGAGGGGAGATTTCAGGGTTAATTACTGTGGCTAGATTTAGGGTAAGGGAATAATACCCTCTTATATATACCCATACCCCTCAAACCAGTTTCCACAACACACAACAAACTAATATTCTTCCTCTATCCCCAGGAACCTTCTATATATGTTAGTACGCTTCTACATAGCCTACATACACAACTCTTCCACCTTAACGAGAGAGAGAGAGAGAGAGAGAGAGAGAGAGAGAGAGAGAGGAGACACGTGCTATAACTACAGTCCTTACATAAGACGGTGCGTGTCTAAGTGGCTGTGTATTAGTGTACGGTAGCTCTTGTATAGTGTGTTGCAGTGTGGTGTATAGTGCAGTGTACAGGTATAGTACATGGGGTTTAAGGGGTTATAGTACAGTGTATATAGGGCCTATATAATTCTACAGTAACTGATTTCTACATTTCAACTATTTCCTACTATTCCAAGCAACAGGACATCATTATTTTTGTTCACCTGGTCGTGTTTCCCCTCAAATTTTGGAGGAGTTAATAAGTCTCGTGTATATACAGTACTGTACTTACAATCAGTCCAAGAAGACATCCATTACGACAGACACAGAACAGTTGGGAGTCAAGGCACACTTACCTAGAAAGAGTAAAAAATGAAGGTTACGTGTTTGCACGTTTTATCCATAATTAAGATTAAAGAAGGGTAAACAACAGTAAACATGGTAACAAAAAGCAACAATAGTTAAACAAGGCAACAGAAATCAACAGTAAACACTCCAACGAACAAAAAACAAGAGTAAAACAATAAAACAACAGTACGTCAATATTTCAAGCAAACAGAACAGTAAACATGAAAAAAACAAAAAAAAAACACAGACAGACACACAACAACAGTAAACATTTCCACCTCAACACAACAACGTCGATGCCAACCAGTAAGCAAGTGGGACAAACACCACGACAAGGACGGGGACAATTTAACACTTTACCGTTCTAGGGGTGTTGTGTTGTTGCTTTATAGATTGTGCTAAGTCATGCCATTCATTCGTGTTGTTGTAGCCTACAGGGAGGAACAAAAGCTCACTGCTGTGGTGGTAGGTATACAGTCTTCAGTTTTAAGGGGTTGATGGTAGTACAGTGTTGTTGGTATATAGGTCTAGGCTAATTCTGGAACATATGATTCTTTCTTCCTAACTATTTCAAGCGACAGGACACTAATGCAGGTGATAGTAGTAGTGTTCTTGGTATGTTAATTCATATGATTCTTCCTGACTATTCCAAGCGACAGGACACCAATATTATTTCTGTTCATCTGGTCCTGTTTCATTGCATATATACTTTAGGGGAGTCAAGGCGCTCTAAGATACCGTACATACCAACGCTGTATTACCCCCCTCAAGTGCGTAGGCTAGGCTAGTACGTATACAGGACTCATTTTTCTCACTTGTAGGTACAGTTGCGTATATTTCACACATTCGCAGACACAAACATTCTTTTCACAATCATCCCCCCAGTCCCCCTCACACCCTAAACCAACTCCCACCTTTTCATGCCGTCCGTCTGTCTGTCTAATCTATCTTCCTCTTTCTCCTTTCATCCCAGCTCAACACACACACACACACACACACACACACACACTGGAGACTTTCTTATCAGTAGGCAGCATATGACGGGCAGTGACAAGTGAAGGCGGGGAGGTGGGCGGTAATCACGGGGTCAACTATATTCTCATCACGGTACAGTTAAATATACAGTGGAAAGGCAGGGTCAGATTACCACATCACCTGGCTCTCGTGTGTGTGTGTGTGTGTGTGTGTGTGTGTGTGTGTGTGTGAGAGAGAGAGAGAGAGAGAGAGAGAGAGAGAGAGAGAGAGAGAGAGAGAGAGATTGACGCTGAAATAGTAAAGAGCACACAACTAGCCTATAGGAATTCCTAACTATCCTTTGTTTGCTTAGACCTCAAGGGGACACACACACACACAGACACGGACCTCCCCCCCCCAAAAAAAAAGGCAGATATAGAAGGCAAATAATAAAAAAAAACAGATAGATAAAGGCAAGATGACAAACAGATTACCAGAGCGACAGACATATAGGGAAGTAGAGGGTGGGTAGGTGGGTGGATGTCATTGGCTATCGGGTATGTAAGTGGGATATAAGCGGGCCGGAACCTGTGTGGGATTGGTACAGGTTATCAGAGTGGCATCTTAAAAGCTCTGTTTGTGAGCCAGTCATCCAAGGAGGGGTGTGGTGGGTGAGAGAGAGAGAGAGAGAGAGAGAGAGACAGAGAGAGAGAGAAGCAGGATGGAGAGGAATGAAGAGGGGGAAACGATGGAAGTATGGAGGTTGTGAAGGAATAAATGAATGAGTGAGGGAAAAGGATGGTGTATGTATATGGACGAGGCGAAGGACATGAGGAATAAATGGGAGGAAGGGATGGTGTGTATAAGGAACCCCAGTGATATCGTAAAGAAATTGGAAGGTTAGAGAGAGAGAGAGAGAGAGAGAGAGAGAAGAGAGAGAGAGAGAGAGAGAGACTGGTCCTCATTATGCAGATTGGTGTATACAATGATGAGTAATTTACAACACACACCCCTGATTTGTATTCGTTGCTCTGAATATCACGGCTACATTAGTAAGTGAATTGCATTTCCTTCATATTTTATCATTTTTATTTTTAAGTTATTAGCTCTGATGCACGATAGGAGAGAGAGAGAGAGAGAGAGAGAGAGAGAGAGAGAGAGAGAGAGAGAGAGAGAGAGAGGGGAGAGAGAGATTAGCGACGCTTGATTTGAAATACTGAGTGAAGACGAGGGTAAGGTAAGAAAGAATATGACTGAATTTGAAAGGCGATTGTAGTGTGAATGTAGTGAAAGGAAGAGACATAGTCATTCATTAGTACACTTGCCGATCCTTGTAAGTTGCAGGGTATTTAATTTCCCCCCTTTGTGTGTGTGTGTGTGGATGAATAACTACTCCAGATTCTGGTTTATATACGTGTTAATCTTGTTTATCAATTATACTTTTATTGATATATGATTGGTGGAATTATCGTGCATGGATTAAGTCTATGTAGGCCTATACCAGTACCTCCGAAAAGGTAAGTGACTGAAATGACTGAAATGAGCGAGGGAAGTGACTGAAATGACCGAGGGAAGTGACACTGATCAAAGCTGTGAATATTGTAGTTCGATAGATGTAGTGAGTGCGAATACTTCACCTGCCTCACGGTAATAAAAAGGACAGGTAAATGACATGCAGGGGAAGAATGGTCCGATGGCAACGGAGTGTGAAATGGGCCATAAATACCCAATGGCTTATTATGGGACGTGGGGACCAATACACAACTCCACTCAGGGTGTCATTTGAAGGCGAATTGGAGGGCTATATACCACCACCGATTCCTCCAAACTTCTTCAGTGTCCTTCGAGTTGAGAATTAGTTTTGTTGCTGCATTGGTGACAGAGCTACATATGGGGATTTCAATATTACAGCATGCATCTTTTAGGTCCCGTTGGAAAGACAAATTCTCTCCACCCGGATCACAACAGCACACGAAGGGAAAGTGTGTGTGAGGCACCAGTTGACAACAAGCGCAACGGTTGGAAGTTCTCCTTGAAGAATACAGGAATACAGAGGGAGGAGGGAGAGGAAGTGGAGAGAGAGGAGTTATTTTTAGGTGATCCATCCATCTTTACTCGGCCGTCCAGAATTCAGTATTGGGTTGACAGGTTATTCTATTCTCACGGGCACATCTCGTCTCTATGTCAACACCTGCAAGATTCGGCCCATTCATAAATCAACTACACAAACCACAACACTACTCCTTAGCAGATTCGTACGTTTTAGGTAACAAGAGTACACATAATGATACAGGCAGGTTAAACAAGCACGACATTGTTAAAGGAAAACATAATAATAATGCTTGAGAAGTAGTAATAATGTCCGAGTCGAATAATAACTAACACCGGTCCAGTTCACTCCCCCTAAAAAGGTTCTCACAGCAACCAGAAAAACGTGTCTGTCTGTCTACTCACAACCACTTGATGGCGGAGACAGGAGTGGCGGTGACGAGGAGAAGCAGAAGCGTCGCCGTGGCCGCTGCAGCACACCGCCCCCACCACGACGCACGACCACCCATCACGACTACTGCTACACGACCAGTGCCAGCGGCGTCACGCGACCGTCGGCGGTGAGCATTGCACTCCCTGGCGCCCGTGGTGGCCAGCTAACACTCACACTCCTTTTCTAGGTGTATATACTCTCGCAGTTGGTATTAATTGATATTACGTGTGTATATATTTCTATACGAACAATTTCATGGTAACAATTATATCTAAAAGGGAGGATGGATGGATGTGTGGTGTGCGATGTGACAGACACTTGCTCAGGACTTGACACCACACACAGGGACTGGACTTGGTTAGAGCCTCCACCACACTCACAACAGACAGAACCCAGTACGGAACACGACGCGTCCGTGACTCCTCACCCGATGGATCAAGCTAGACTGGTTCCTTGGTTGCTCCTCGCTCCTCCCCTGTCAGGAAGCCACGCCCACCAACTCCCCCGCCCAATCACACGCCAATTCGTCCCCCAACTAGCTCTCACCATTGGCTGAGTGGTGCTGTAGCTATAGTGATATCCGCGGCGTGGTTGTGTGGCAAGGGAGGATGGGAGGGACTGACCACGCGGCCACAGACACAACAGACAGGTGACCCAAACTTTACCACTGCTTATCTTTACACACAAGAAATGAACATCTATGTGACAGTCAGCAAAAAATGGGGTTCTATTCGTATTGGTTGTAAGTCCATTATTAAACCGTATCATCCAAAGCTGCATCACCTAGCAAACTATACAATATAAGTTGTATAAAACGTAAATGGGGAAATGATTGGGAGATTTTAATGACTCTTTATCTCCGAACGTAGAAAAAACACACTACCACTCCTGGCACTAGGCAGAGACATCCCAACGTCGTCATTTCTGTTTCCTGTTTACCGAAACTAGCCTAGTGGAAGACTCTGTTTACAGGATGATAGAGAATTTGATAAAGAGGAGGGACAGCAAGCACCAAGGAAATAGAAGGAGAAATGAGACTATCTGTCAGTTAGCAAAGCAATGACGTCAATTTTCTTATAGTACGATTAATGTAATTTGTTAACTATACCACTAGGCTATACCACAGCGCTGACCCGTAGTTAGAGAATCAGTAGCGATAGTGTCTGGAATTCAACCTGGCCCGGTATTATAGCAAACCTCTCAGAATTTGTTTGTTATGTTTGCATTACAGACCTCGCCAAAATGTTTCAGGCCCTTCTCTAAGCAGTGGACAATTTCCTCCTCTTTAGGGGCCCGGGTAATACATCTTTGGTTTATTGGAGAGCCTTGATTCCTCCAAAGTATGCCAGGCAATAGGGTCATAATATTATCAAAGATTATGGTGGCCTGCTGCTTGGAATAGTTTGGAGAAATCAGTTGCTTCATATTTACCAACACTGAGATGTTATTGTTTCAAAGCAGTGCCGGGTTCTAGTCTTTGCCATGAATATACAACCACAATCAAATATCCACCATCGTAGTAAATATTAAGGTACAGCCGGCAGCATACATTCGCGTCCATCTCATGTACTTAAAATTGCTAATATGACCAGATAGTTGCATTCTGAACCAGTTTTTATTCCAACAACATACGTAATTTACCATATGAGAACTATATCTGTCATCTCTGCATTAAAATTGTATTACAACATCACTATAGCTCATACATATGTAGGTGGAAATGAAGCGAACTTATGCTGCCGACTGTACAAAAAATGAACAACACATGTATGATTTTGCAGCACCTCAAAATATAAATTGAGGGGGTTGAATTGACACAAGGTGTTGTATGATTATATTTAGATATGATACTGATTTATTTGCACGATAGAATGAATCTGTGGGTGGTTATTTGATTGTGGTTGTACGCTTACGAACAAACATATAGCCTAGTAGTAGTAAACTTTCATAAATACATTGGCAGACATTGAAACTATTTACATTATATAGGTCATTACCAGAATAATAAAATAAACTGTTGATACAGTTAGGTGGGTAACACACTCGGACACCATAATTATTATAGTCTGTCTCTAGCCCACCCAAACCATCACCAGGCCACATACACACACATTTCGAACCAATGGAGACTTTGAGTGGGCTGGCATCCACAAACCGCGTGCTTCAGATCTCGGGCTTCGACTCAGGTGGGCTAGAGACTATTAGGTATGATTCAGAGTGTACAACATACAGTACATGATCACGATGGCTACTATACACTGGGTAGTCGGTACAGTACAATACAGTATTTCCCCCCGTCACCTCACTAGGTATATATATTATTATTAATTTACTATATTATTATTTTTATCTTTCCCGCACTCAGTCACTCTTATTACGTCAGTCTATTTTGATATCAATGTTTACGGGGAACAGGACACTGAATACAGTAATAAGAAATATATATATATATATAATAGTAATAATTCTCAAACAATGATCCTTTCCTCCTGCGAACTCATATATTAGGCTACCATTCCTAAGTCTTTGATCTCTTCTTAAACACCAGTCACGAAAAAGGCAAAACTTTACATCATCAAAGCGAAAAAAAGTTAATAATACCGCAATGAAGTTCAACGATATAACAGAATGAAAATTTTAATATAGTACCTCAGTGATGACAAACACACACACACACACACACGCACACCTCTCATTCATTTGTAGGCTGGCTGGTCACTTTCATAAAACATCTTAGGCTATATACTTCACTTGTTTGTTCGTTTGTTTGTTTGTTTGTTTTCTCTTACGAGGAGAAAATGTATGTACAGTCACAAGCCATAATATATTTCCAGGTCTCTTTAAAAGGGGAGATTCTCTTTTGGGTCAACTGGAAGGGCTCTGTGATTCCTCCAAACTATGCCACGAAACTACATAGCCTATCCCCTATTAGTAACATTGAGGTGATTTTTATTCCTGGCATAGTTTGGAGGAATCAGTTGCCTTTCAATTACCAACAAGAGAGTTTCCCCTTTAGTTTGGAATCATCTGACATACAAGTGAATCAATTACAATGCTCATCCAGTGTCTTAGTTTCTACAGCCAAGCTCGTGTAAATAAATATTCCATCAGACTAGTCGAAGCAGACCACAGAATACTATCTTCTTATGCCTGTATGGCTCGTAATAATTTATTGTACCTGCTCCCTCATTTAATTTCTTATATTTTCTAGGTATTGTGGGTAAATGTAACAAAATCCAAGGCAAATTACACTAAATAATTACACAACTATATCCGCAACTAATAAACACTATAGAATGAAAATAATGTACGTGACATGTATATTTCGGGTCATAATTATTACTTAACAACAAGGATATCGGCGCATTTTCACCACGATAAAGAATAATAACTATGTAAGTAAAACCACACTGGTAGACGAATAACTATAGTTGGTTTAGTTAGGTTGGGTTTCCGAGGAAGGGGTCCCGGGCCCATAAAAACACTCTCTAACCTGGTATGTGCACACACCACTTACTTACTGCAGGCAAATTTCACGGCGGTCTCAAAGAAAATAACGCTTGGGTTATAGCGATAAAGTTAACCATGGGATAATCTTGGAAATAGTTTCATTCTCTTTCCCAGCTCATTTTGCTGATAGTTACTAAAGCCTAGTAATCTAACCTTACCTAACCTAACCGAGCGTGTGCATGTACTCGGTTAGAGAGTGTTTCTATGCCCTAGGAGCGAGGGAGTATAGGAGTGTTTACTGACGCCCGTCCCTCACCCCGCCCGGCACTGACTTATCATCTGTATACAGGAAATTCCGGGGGAGGGTTTGTGTGGCATGTGTGTCCGCAACAAAGAGTAATGATGCTGCAACGCGGTGTAATCCAGCAGTAAATATTTTGGAACTCACACACATCCGATCGAGGAGTCATGACGTCATATATATACACTGTGGGTAAGAACATTAATTGATGGTGTTAACGATGGTGTGGTACCGGTACGATGATTCACTCCATAGACACACTGCACAGCCATCGTACGTACAATCGGCATCAAAAGTCCTGCCGCCACATCTGTCAGAGAGGTTTACACATTTTCGTCCTGGATATTGTAATGTTGTATGATGAATAGATTTATTCGATTATAATCCATTAGGTAATCTTTCAAGAAAGTTGTGAGTGAGGCGAAATTACTTTTGCCGCCGACTATACATACCTGACCAGCACCAAGCCATCGTCAACACCACAACAGTCCGATTCTAAAGTCGTGTACAAATGCGGACATATGAAACAGACACACCTGAAACTGAGCCCCTCATTGAGCATAGGGTAGTCTGAGACGATGTGTGTAGAGGTGATGCATCCTATTCTATGCCTGACATATGTCTGTCACTGTACATTACCATCAGGGGTCACGGAAATCATTTGGCTTGTGGTTTTCATTTAGTTTTCATGGAGCGGATATGGTTCTTATGTATGGATGATAACTATATAATATACGCATATAGCCTAAGTACTTATACTGTATATTGCACCGAAGGCAAAACGATTAGGCTACACTGAACTCTGTATGTGTGGTGGCAGCGGACATGATTCTATCTTAAAATATGACTGGACTGTATAGACTCTACAAACAAACATTCCGGTGAGGATGTTGACAAGAGTGTAGCATGTGTGTGTGTGTCCTCGAGGAAGAGTGATGATACAGGAACGCTCGTGATGCAGTCCGGACGTAAATATTTTGAGCTCGTAACTCACCTATTTGGTCGATGAGTGAAATATAAAACGGAGGAAGAGTTAGTCGATAAAAAATGAATCTTCGTACCATGTTTGTATACCATAATTAGTTTTTTTTTGTTTTACTTATTCTAGATAATGTACAGTCGGCGGCAAATGTCCTGTCGCCACATCTGTCAAGCCATGAAGTTCATTAAGTATGGAAATATATGCTTCACGGGTTCGTAAACTAACAAAACAGAGAAGTATATTAATTTACTCCCTGGATATCGTATTTCTGTTTGGTGATTAACCTTTATGTTAGCTTTTAAGAAATGTTGATATAGGCGACACGACTTTTGCTGCTGACTGTACACCAATCTGTCAGATTAATATAAAAATAATAACATTATTAGTAAATATAATACATGGAGTTTATATTTCATATTAATCTACCACCACTTTTTGAGAACACCCCAAATTAAGGGATGTAGCGAAACATTGTCATTCATCCTGTATGTATGTGTGTGTGTGTGTGTGTGTGAAATCATACCCCCTGATCTAATGAAGCTGTATATACAGTACGTACACTTCACCAGGTTTAAGCCCGAGTTGTTACCAGTCCTGGGGCAGTAAACGCATGAAGGGCGATGTATGTAATATATGGTTATAGTGATGTGTACACGAGCATTGGACTTGCTACCATATTCCGTCGTAGCGGTGTGGCCACATGTAGTCAATACGACCGTGTGTGCGTGACCGTGGACCCCCTCGTGCGTGGTCCGCTTGTAAAGGTATTCACGGCGTAACAGGTAATTACGTGCCGGGAAAATAGCCGAATAGGGACCATCAAAGGCGAGGGCGTGTCTGGGGTCCATGTCGTCTCGTGCGCAAGAGACTACCTACACTGAAATTAGGGTCATTTCGCACACAAACTTAGTAACGTAATCTCGGTAAAGGCTTTATTTAGTCCTCGTCTCACCGAACAAATTTAGATTAATGGAAGTACTGTATCACAAGTACGTGAAACAGACATCAAAGGTACTTTACGACCGTTCTCGTGTTCGTACGCGTAGCATATGTCTTTTCGGCATGAGCAACTTGAATACATTACCCCAACACATGAAACTCGTGTTACAAGTGAGGCAAAAGTGACGTTACTTGCTCTTGTAACGCTCACCGAAAAAAAAACACTTGTGCCCGAAAGATATCTGAACGTCGCGGCAATAGTATTTTTTTTTTTTATTAATCGTGGCGAAAATGCACTGAATCCCTTCCAAGTAATAACTTACATTTCAGTGTTTATAAGCTGCAGATAAGTACTTAAGAGTGCAAATTTTGGTAATAGATTGCATTGTTTTTACCGAAAAGCTAAGAAATCAAATTCGCTAGAAAGAAAAGGAACAGTTTAGGTATTAAAAGGGAGTAGCTTGGGCCGAAAGGGCGCAAGAACCCTACTGTCTACATCACCGCAGGCAATACTTTCCCCAAGGTGAGTGATATGGGGTAAATAGTTTAAATAATTGACAAATAAAATTATAATAATTTAAAAAAAGGGAGGGTAATAACAAATAACTGTTATTAACCGATCCTTCAGAGCCTAACTTAGTAGTTCTTACCTTCTCCATTATGGTAATGAATGATTCCATGCATCTTGTCCATCATCTCAGTATTCCTTCAACTACATTCAGCGAAACCATGTGTCCACTGATTCTATGATAATGGTGGATATCGGTCTATTAATTAAACACAACTCCCAAACACACTTCACTCTCTGTCAGACCCGTACAATAAACTGAAGCTCTGTAGTGTTATTATGATTATTGTATTATTATTTCCTACATTTAAGTTAATTGTCATTATATATCATATTCTACAGCAAATGTTCATGTAACGACTCTTGAAATGTCTAGTTAACTTTGCATTCAATATAAATAAATTTAATTAATATTGATTTGAAATTTCCTAGCCAAGGCCCAAGGGTGGATCACCAGGTGCTATGACCCAAACAAGATGGCAGTCATGGTACAATACTATTATGATATTGTCCGGACCAAAAAATTGTCTTCTGCATTATTGAGACAACCAAAGTGTTGATGAAAAAATTACATCGATTTTTAAAGGGAAGTTAGCCTATTTGTCTCCTACCAAATGATAACACTTTAATTCCACTTAAGCTAGTCTAGCAAATTTTAACTGGCGAGTAGGACATTTTTGGCTGTTGTTACCCATCTGCCACTTCTCCCATACAATTCCCTTTACATCATGCTCTCTCTCTTTGTCTCTTTAAGGAGGTTAAGTCAGCTGTAAACATTCAGTTTAAATTTTCTTGTATAAAAATGTTTAAAGTCTTTTTATGATATGATTTGCTATTTATTACTAACCACAATGAATTATTTACAACATTTGGCATTGACGCCTCGGCTGCGTTGCCAGTGCTGGTCAAGGTCATACAGTGACAGCCATGGGGTTATTTAATACCTACAGGATGACAAGTGACTCATTACCACCCACGCCCCGGGTCAAGAAAGAGGCTGGCTTCCCCACTGGACAAACCCTAATTCATCACCATGGAAAATTCTCCATATCATCCCACGCCCCTACATATCCTAGTCAAGCCAAGGATATTATGAGGTAAATCAGTATTTTCATAGAAAGATAATGCGTATTTTTGCGGTACGTGAGGTCCATGGTGTTGTCAGTTGGAGAGGTGGCAACAGGGAACCAATAGCTGGAAATGTCATACTCGCCAGTTAAGATTTGCTAGACTATAGTAAAGACGGATTATATTGATTGTACAGTATTAAGGTTCTAGATCTAGAAGGATGTTGATGTTACCTTGCCTCCACCTTATTTGTATAGCGATCCTCAAACCTGAACCAAGTAGACACGGAGTAACATCACTACACAGTATCATCAGGCCAGAACCATGCAAAGTAGTATCAATATATTTCTGTTACTAATAAACATTATCATTTCGATGTTTGGAAAAAAAAAAAAAAAAAAAAAAATATATATATATATATATACAGTCGTGGTCAAATATAATCATCCATATAGGGGTAACTCACGTAAAAGTTTGACAGCTTCCCTCTGTTTCTTAGATGATAAACTTTACAATAAATAGGTTAACTACCATCTTTTAATTTAATACAAGCAGCTACACACTACTTAAAACAATAATATCATATGTGAACGTGAAAACATTAGACAGTAAATTGTTTGAGATACCCATATGTGGATGATTATTATTGACCACGACTGTATATATATATGGCATTTGATACTAACTTGGAAAAGGCTGTGACCTACTGTACAGTACTTCCTTCTTATGAGGTAACCTCTGCATGAATAACGGAACCATCACTGATATAAAAACGCAAATAAGGAAATTGAGCAACATTGTTAGTAAAAGATTTTTTTTTATTCAAACCAGGTACGACAGTAAAGCATCAACCTTTAAAGTGGTGTTATGGATATGATTCATCGACTTGGAAATCAGGAACACAAAATAGAAATGCCAATCTATATAGAACACAACAGACAGCAACATGATTATATATACAATTTGCTTGCTTAGAAAACATTACTTAATTGCTATGTCACACTTTAAGGATCAATGGTACATCTGAAAATTATTCAATATTTTCTTTGTGTACTTACACATATATTCTTAGCCTACACAATATTAGAATGAAGAGATCATTTATATAAAACGTAGCAGATTTCTATTTACAAATGACAGACAAAAAGAAGACTAATTTTTGTGATTGGAAAACTGCTAAGAGCAAATAATTTTTAAAATTAGCATATATACCTGGTACGTACTAGGAATTACCTTAATCCTTAAAGTCCAGATGATGATATTCAACTAAAATCTAACAATTACAGTACACAGTCATCATTAGGGGAGGTGGCCGAGTGGTTAGTGTTCTGGACTCATAACCTAGAGATCAGGAGATCGATCTTCTCAGGTGAGGGCCTGAGATCATTTGTTCTTCCGATTCGAGTTTCAGGCACTAACTATAAGGTCACCGAAAGTCATAAAACAACCTCACTGGTACCATAACAGCTGCAGTATTTGGGAATAACCCTCACTTCCCTCTCTGTGGCTGGGTACCAGTTTGGAAGTTGTGACGTGTGTGTGTGAGCAGCAGTTGACCTGGGCCACGATAATGGGCTTGATGAAGCCTATGTCCAGTGTCGGATAAAAAAAAAAAAATCCATAATCAGAGACATCACTTCAGCTGAGTATACAATTTGTAAGAATTACAATAAATTCTATATATTAAATATGTAATATTGATATGTATCCATTTCCAGTTTAAACACGACAAGAAAAGAAGGAAGTATTTTCCCGTACATTACAGAATTCTAAAGTTTGTTAAAGTAAAATACTGGCTACCAAATAACAATACCTGGAAACCTAAATCTATTCAATCTGCATTAAATGTAACATTTAGCATTCAAACTCAAACTTCTAATCCATGTTATGGTATTTACATCCTATTCACCACCTGAAATATGCATATACATACTTAATCATTACATTACACAAGTATAATGTAGATAAGTACGATAAAGATATGCCAAATAATCTATGCTGCAAGTTAGTGAAAAATGATGCTACAATATTGGTTAAAAATTAAAACAAGGCTAAAACTTATTATGGGAAAATGTGGTAAAACATAATTGTACAATGGCCAAATTTGAGGAACTTCATATTTTGTATAACCCAAGAAATGTTATCTGGTCTTAAACAAAGTGGAGAAGAAAATGCCCAGATTCCATTAATGCAGTGCAAGTTATCATACTGTATTCAATAATAGTTCTATGGTGACAGAAAATAAGGTTGGTTGTTTCCTTCATTACGATAATTTAGATACTGGTTCACATTTCATTATCAGTCATATTTTTTGTTTAACATTAAAATAATACCTTTACTGAAGACATCTGTTTTTCAACTAAAAATTTCCTTTTTCATATACAACCAATATAATCAATAACTCATACTTGTAAAAGTAAAAGTAAAAGTATCTTTAGTACAGAAACACATTATACACATAAATAATCTACCTATATATGTTATATAATTATGTCACCTGGGACATATCTTATCAAGTATAAAAAGATTTTTCATACTCTTTACTGACCTTATGACTATATCTAACACATCAGGAAGTACAGAAACACAGGTAAGTTTCAATAACTTATGAAAATTATGAAAACTTTCAAACAAATTAATGACAATGGAGACACTATGTCTCTCACTGAGTCTTGCAGTCATCTTTGTTGGAGTTGTTGGAGTGAGGAGGTTTTCGGCGGGGATCCGAAGATAATGACCTCACATTGCTGCTCCTCCTGTCTCTTGACCTAATGGGACTGTTAGTCCCAAGAGATTTGAGTGGTCCACCAAGCTGTGAACAAATAAAATATCATTATCATCATTGGCCTCTTTCTAACAATATGGAAGGCATGGAGGATGAGAAGTTGACAAATTTATGAAGGAAGATGATAATCCTTAATACAAACCATTAACATTAAGACTCCGAAAAACTATACAGTAGCACAAATTCATATGGATATTTTACTATGAGACTGAGTCTGAATCATGTGGCCTTATCAATAATGGGTCTAAATAAAATGTCTACGCTTTAACTGCCTTCATCAGGGAACATGAGATTGGCACTTTTATTGGCAGTGATTTACCTCGCCCAACTTTTAGAGCAATCTCTGTAGCTCATGTGTCACTCTGTCTGATTTGGACGTCAAAGTTAAAATAATTGAAAACATATATTAATTACCTGTGACTGTTCACTGCAATTGGACTTCTTTTTCATGGTGGACCGTAAGACGATCCCTGGACTCTGTACACCACTGGACAGGTCATTCAAACCTGATGGAAGTAATAATGATAAACTTTTATAATGTAAAAACTGTGTTGGCATGAATCCCTTATGTTTAACCTGGCACAAACTCAAATTATATACTGTACCATAATGAAAATGTTATGTACAACAGCATAATGCATTATTGTATTTCCATTAACAAGAGCTTGAAGAATTCACTGTATCCAACTTAAGGACCCTGTGATCATGTACGTATAAGACTTGGTGGCTTCTGATTCCTCATGACTATGCCATGAAACAAGCTCCTTTAATCTAAGTGGTTTCGTGGCAGTATTTGAATAACTCGCTTACCTACGATTTTCTGATTATATCACAGGGTTCTTTAATTCCTGAACAACTACATTAATTTTTTTAAAGTTGAATGCTTTTCCATGCTTAATTATACTAAAACCTAAATGATTGGTTTTCAAATGTGTCTATTCCAAACTTACCTCTCATATTTTCTGACATGCAAAGGATATTTTAATGATAAAATGTCAAATATACTTCCAGGAAAGGGTATGACAATAACACTTAATACTGTATGTTCATGAAATACTCGGGTGCACAAGAGAATTTTGAAAAATAATACAGTAACAGATAATTTGGGGTAGTTTCAAGGAAACAGTCATTGACTGGAATTAAGTACTGTATCCATTATAGAAGGCTCACCTTGTTGTAGTTCTGTATGAATATTTTCTGATAAGACCTGTGTCTCTGGTATCACAGTGACAGTTGATTTTCTCTTTCTTTTATCCTCTATTGATAGAGAGGTACTTCCTTCAGCCTTAAAATCTTTCCCAGCTGAGGTATGAAGTAGTGAGCGTCGAGTCGATGTATTACTGCTGCTTGCTTTTAATTCATTCTCATCAACATGGGCTATTTGGGACCTCTGTGATCTTCTCCTCTTTGCTTGTGGACTAACTTTTGTAAAAGACCCTGCAATGTTAGATGCTCTACGTGTTACAGCACGGCGACTACCTTCAGACACCAAGGTTTTGGACAGAACCTGAGTCTGTGAGCTTCCAATAATTTCTTGGCTGTCAGAGGATTGTGAGCCTTGCTTTTGGTCATTTTTTTTATCAGGAATTACATTAGCAGGACAGGTGACAGACTTTGAGGTGAGGTTTTTGTCAACATCTTCAGGTTTCTTTGCAGTGTTTTTATCAGACTTTAATTTTGTTACCTGAGATTTTAGGAGAATTACCTTTGACTTCAAACTGTCATTGGCATCTTCTATGTTCAACATTTTTTTCATAACCTGAAAACAAGCATCATCTTTCATTAAAAAAATTCCCATCACTGTAAAAACACAATAAAATATAATATGTCCTCTACTTCTGCATGATATAAAAAAAAATCTGCAAGAATAAATTTTTCTTGCAAGATGCACTAATCCCTACCATACTGGGGTGGCCAATGGCCATAAACAAGCAATCTTGTTCTCTATCAATGCTTTATTATGCTTGTCTTTTTCTCTACTTTACACCATTCTCTTCCATCTCTCCCTTTTATTCTAAGTGTACCTACCCTCTCTTTCTTCCCACCAGTAGTTCTTAATCAACTTAACACTCTCCATATATTCCCTATGGATAAAATGCCACAGGATGTTCCTTTAAACATTTTCAAACACATCTGCCTCAAAGTTCATAAACTTTCCCATTTGACAGTCACACAACTAAATAGGCTCCTCTCACAAAACTCACACTAACAGTTCTCACTTTTAACTTGCATATATCCTTCTATGGAAAACTTTAAAGTTTAACTCCAAATATCAAATACTGTACTACTCACCTCAATAAGGTGAGCTGCTTGTTCTTCGGCTTCAGCATTCTTTTCATTGAATTTGTTCTGCCACTCAGTTACCTTTTCTCTTACCTCCTCCAGGTGAGTCTCACCAGTCCTGGACTTCTCTTCTGCATTCTTAACCTGTTATCACACACAATATGTGAGAATCATATTATATATTATTTTTATGCACAGCTGTACTGGTGTATCTATTATTCACTGATGCATATCATATACGAGAATAGCAATGTCAACTATTCAGTAACAAGATTCACTTTCAAGTAAAAATATAGAACACTTTATATGAGTCTGAGTTTCAACTCTGTGTTAGAAGTGTTTTTTAATTACCGGTATACATTATACCTCAGTTAGCAATGATGGATCCTTGTATTTAGGGAGTTCATGTCTGAAATATACAGACATCAACCAAAAATTTTAAAATATTTTTCAAACCCACATTAATACAGTATTCTATCATAAACATCAAATACTGGTACCACTGAACATACTGATAATGAGCAAAAGGCATTTCATACATACCTTTTCCTTCAACAGCTTCACCTCCTCATCCAGTTCGTCTATCAGGTTCATACAACCCTTCAGTTCCTCCTCCTTCTTTCTTGCAATTTTCTGATTAAGAGAGAACTTGGCACGCAGAGTCTCAAGGTCAGTGCGGGATTCTTTCACCAGGTCACCCAACTCCTTTATCTGGCAGAGGAATGAGGAAAGCTTTGTCAATGGAAAATATATATAAAGTGTATAGACATTATTTTGCTACTACTGTACATTTTATTTTATGTCTTTGGTACAGGACCGTTTGGAGGAGCTAAACCGTCTGAAGATAATTAATACCAAACTCTATACAGTATCAATCTAAAGTTAAACCTTTTTGAAAATATCTAATAAAACTTTGCTTCCTGGGATGCAGTATAAAGGCAATTCCATACAAACCTTTGACTCCTGAGCAGCCAGGGTCTTTTCTGAAGTAAAATCTTTCTCTTTAAGGTTTCCCATCTTGACCTCTAGTCCAGCCTTCTCCACCATCAGATTTGTTGTCTGTTTAAATGCAAATCATACACATAAACCCTTATATAATTATAAAATTAAAGATGAAAGAAAAAAGTGTATGCTGTACATTCTATATGGGGCAAGAGCATGTGGATGGCTAGAGGGTGATGTAAGTCAGAACTTTGCTTGGTATCAGGTAGGGTTGAGGCAGGGATGTGAGATACCACCATGGCTGTTCAATGTGAACATGGATGGTTTTATGGGAAATTATGGGGTTAGTGTGAGGCTGAGACGAAAGACTTAAGATGGATGGATTAGAATGATCTCTGATGGCAAGTTTATTTGCAGATGACAATGTGTTGCTGGTAAAGAGTGAAAGATGCTAACGGTAGTTTACAAATTCCAAAGTGCATGTAAAAGGAAACTAATGGTGAATATCAGCAAGACGAAAGTGATGGTTTGAAAGAAAACAGAAACCGAGGTGACTGATTGACTTTGCACTCACCTCACTTAATTTGTTGGCTAAGTTTTCACGGGCAACTTGCAAATCTGTTTGCACTGTGTTCATCTCCTCCTTGACCCTGGCCAGCTCACCACGAAGTGTTTCAGCCTCACCTTCCTTATCAACCAAATTTTTCCTTAGAGTTTCACCTTCCTCCTCTTGGTTAAGTAGCTTTTGTCTCAAATCCTGTATGGTTTCCTGCAAGGTGTTTATTTCAGATTTCCAACTATCCAAGGTCTTAATTTGTGCCTCTTTCTCTGTTTCAGTTGATTTCAGTTCTTCTTTAGTATCCTCTAAAACCTTTGTCAATTCTTCCTTTTCACTAAACAAGTCCTGTGACTGGAATTTTAGCTTTTCAATTTCAGCTGAGAGTTGACTCTTGTCTTCTACATGCTGGCTAACTTGAGACAACAGATCCTCTCTCTCAGATGCAGCATTCTGACTGGCAGTCATAAACTGGCTAAGTTCATTCACCAGTCTATCATTTTCCTCTTTTTGATGTTCATTATTTTCAATCAGCTCTTCCTTTTCTGCTGTAAGTTCTTCTTTCAGAGTCGTAAGATGGTCAATATTATCATTAAGACTTTCAATGTCTAACTCATTCTGCTCTACCATGCTTTTGAGTTGTTGGATCTCTACAATTACTTTGTCATTATCTGATTTCAGAGTTTTGATCTCTTCCTCCAGCTTTTTCTGTCCTATTGACAAGATACTATTTTGTGAATCCAAGGACTCTGATGTCTTTTGAAGCTGTGTCTTTTCAGTTTCAAGCAACTTTTCCTTCTCACTAAATTCTTCCCTTTCTTTTAACAACTCCTCAACTCTTGCCTGCAGGTCATCCTTTTCTCTTAACACTTGCTGTTTTTCACTAGAAAGTTCCAAATTTTTCTGTGTAAGATCTTGCATTTCCTTTTCAGCTTCCTCTTTATCATTCTGCAGCTGACTGTTTTCTTCTATTACCTGATTCTTATCAGATAACAGGCTTTCTTTCTCTGACGAAATATTATCTTTTTCCTTACCTAATTCAGTTACTTGTTTTACCAAATATTCTTTTTCTGAAAGAAGTATAGTGACTGTCTTATCTTTTTCTTCCTTTTCAATTAACAAATCTTTTTTCTCTATCAAATCTTTCTCTTGTTCTTCCCTCTTCTTAACCAGCTCTGCATTTTCAGACAATAGATCATCCTTCTCTATTTCTAGTTTCTCTAACTTTGACTGCAGCTTTTCCTTTTCTAACAAGAGCTCCATGTTTTCATTTGATACGCTATCCTTTTCCATCTGAAGCTTACTCTTTTCATCTTGTATTTGGTCTCTTTCCGCAGTGACTTCTTCATACTTCTTGGCAAGTTCTTCCTTTTCACAAACAATTTCTTGTGAGGATGATATTCCTTTTTCCCTTTCTGATTCTAATACCTGAATCTGAGAATTCAGATTTGAGCATGTGGTGTTGATCTCATCCAACTGAGCTTCCAAGCCCTTAACAATTAATGCAAGCTTTTCTCTCTCACTTTTCAGTTCATTGCATTCTTTCTCTAAATTTTCTTTTTCTTGCTGAACAAGATCTATGGTTTTCTGTGATGTCTTCAGGGTGTTATTGTTCTCCTTGTTTTGGTTTTTAAACATCTCCTGTTGCTGCTGACTATTAGTTATCAATGATTCATTTTCTACTACAAGTTCAGTGTTTCTTGTCACCAGTTCCGTATTTCCTGACATCACATCTTCTAATCTTGCTGATGTTGCCTGGAGTTGAACATCATAGTTTTCAATCTCTTGGAGTAGCGTTTCTTCTCTTTTGTCAAAAGTTTCACATCTGAAGGTGAGATCATTGTTTTGGCATGTCAACTCATTCAGTTCTGACTTTAGTTCCTCAATGGTTGTTCCTAACTCTTCATTCTTTGCAATAAGGATATCATTCATTGATGCTAACTTATCATTCTTGGAGCTAATTTCCTCATTCAATATTCCAAGCTCTTTACATCTGTTGAGACTACACTTGTATTCCTGGTGGAAGCTATTGTGCTTTATCATCATTTCATCCAGCTTGCCATTGATGTTTTTATACTTCTCCTCGAGTTCTTCCTTCTCTTGTTGCAACCTGAATATACAAATACAGAAAAATAAGTCCACATTCTTAGTTGGATACTCAACCATTCTTCAATTACTTTTATTATAACTTTTCACTCACATGATCACTACATCTAATACAAAACATAAAACATCTATAAAATTATGAATGAATTAAGAGAGGAGGGATGTTACAACTGGGAGAACTTTCCTTTCAGGATAGTTTGCAAGTAAGTATACAATAAACAACACTTTTTTTAGGTACAGTACCTTAACACAGTTTCAGAGGAATAATGTTGTTGGGTCTCAGCTTGTTTATGACTGCAAGATGTCTCAGCTTGCTTCACAAGCTGCTCTATGTTTTCAACCTGGACATGCAGTTCACTTTCCATTGACTGTACCTTGAGATAAATTTGACACAGAATTTTCATAATAATCATGAAATCATACAGCCTCCCCAAAACCTATCAATTCACTATGGTCCAACAAAATATGATGGATAAATTATAGCAAAAAATTTCCCTCTTGCTTCTCGGTCATACATTATCACTCAGTCAAAGGAAGAATACTACGGTATATAGTAATAACCATTGGGAGATTGATCTATTATTTCCATTAATGCCTTCTATATAATCTTGACAAATATACATATACTGGTATCAGCAGTTTCTTACCTCCATGAGTTTTTCATCACGTTGTTTCACTTCTTCTTTAATGTTGCATAAAATGGATTTGTAACTGCTGATTTCAGTAGTAAGCTGATCTTGCAGTGATGATATGCCTTTTAATTCTTCCCCATGTACCTAGAAAATGAAACATTTATACATCAAAATATCACAAACTCAATCTGTTGCCTTAAAATTAGGGAACAGTTGCAAGCCTCACTTATCAATTTATATTGCTTCCCTCTCAATGATAACAATCTAAGGAATTCTTACAACTCCTACTACAGAATCAATTTCAATCATATTTACAACAAAAGTGCTTGAGTGAATTCATCTCTGGGTGTTCAGAGATGACCACTGAACTATCTATATATTTCTCAAACAAAGAGCACTACATTCATATGTTGGATTAGTGATGGTATGAGACCTTTTCTACCAGTAAGTTGAAAAGCTAGATAATCTGCTTCTTTTAAGCAAAAACACTACTGCAAGTCTCAGCTTGGTACCTGTATCTGGTGAAGGACTTTGTGGTCAGTCTCAGAATCAGCTGAATCTTTGTGGACACTTCCTGTTGACATTCCAAGCTGATTCTTCAGCATACTGTTCTGTTTTCTCAGATGAAAGAGAGACTGATGCAATTCCTTGTTGCATTGCTCTACATGCTGAAGGCGGCTGTTCAGCTTATCCTTCTCATCCTGAAACAACAATACTTGAAGTAAACTAATAAATAATTATACAGTTGTTCATCAAAATTTTCCACTATAATATGGTACATATATGAAAGAACTTGCTTACCACCAATAACACAATTTTGTTTATTTTTCTATGGCAATAGCCCACTTTTTAAAATATTCAGCATCAATTTTTTTTACCATGTTTTATCATTCACTTCAAGTAAATCTAGTCCCAGGAAATCTTTATCATTATACAACAAGAACACTGGAATAATGTAAGAATAGTAAACACTTCCACTACTGTATAATCAACCAACCTGTGTAAGAACAATTTCTGGCTGAGAGAGATATTGGTGTCGACGCTGCTGGTCCAACATGACTATTACATCACGATAACTCTCAAAGTCATGCTCAAGGTTCTTTGCCTTCTCCTGCTCTTGATGCAAATTGTTTCCCATCTGTAAATAAGGTTCAAACTTTTGACCAAAACTACATAAAAGCAGTATAATTATTCACTCTCACACCCACATTTGATTATAGTACAGTACCAATATTTTCTTTACCCCCTCATTCTACCATAATTCTCTTATGAAATTTTACTAATGCTAATTTTTTTTTTTTTTTTTTACCTTTTTCAGTTCCATTTCTAGGGATGAAACTTTTTTCTCCAAAGTACTGGCATTTTCATTATGATTTTCAAAGAGTGTCTCAAGTGTAATGGACATTTGTGTCAGTTCAGTTGTATGAAGGTTAAATTCATGGCAGAGTTTCTTTACAGACTCTCCAAGATTTCTATATTCTGTGTTGGTATCAATGGCTTCCTGGATATTCTCACTGTTTGGCAGCTTATTTACTTCATGTCCATCCGCCTCCTTCATATTTTCACTACGTATTTTATCATCAATAACTTCATCTTGTCCTGCAGAGTCCTGAATGTTGTCACTGTTCATCTGGTCATCCACAACTTCATCTTGTTCTTCAGGCTGCTCAACATTCTTATAATTTGTCTGTTTACCCACCAGTTCATGATCAGCCTCCTGTTCCTCAGTGTTCCCACCATTTATCTTAAAAATAAATATTATATCATAATATATTATAGGTAACAAAAGTGAATTAGAATACCACTTCCCATGACATTTTCATAAATTGCTTAGTGTTAGTAAGAGATAACAACAATATTGTAGGTAAATTCAAAGGATTGTTAGTGACAATAAAATAGGACTGTAACATGTACATGTAATACTGACCATTATATTAATTCTTTGTATAGTTGATTTCAGGGTGCCATTCGAACTTTCTAGCTCTTCTCCGAGTCTTGCCAAAACAGCAATATATTCCTGTTTCTGTGACCTAGAATAATTTAAAATACAGAAAATAGAACAAATTAGAAATTTACAACTATGAAAGGGAAGAGAAGAAAATAAGATTTTAAGTGAAACAAATATTTACAAATTCCTTAATCCAAAATAAAATTTTCATATATAGTGTATTGTATAAAATATATAAATACCCGATATATATATACGGTACAGTATATATTTACCTAAACAAACAGGTACTGTACAAATCATTAGCTTTAATGTCTATTTTCTTAGCGTAATATTATCATATGGGAATGTCTCACCTTGACTCTGTAGCTGTATCTTGGATTTTCTGTGATGAAAGTAAGTCAGTTTGCTGCAGTTCACTAATGGTACATTTCATCTGAATATTATCTTCTTCCTTTTGGAGCACTTCCTCTTGCAACTCAAGCAAGTCATTGCTTAATACACTAATTTGGTGATCTTTTCGCTGCAATTCCTTCTCAATTTTTATTGATCGTGTTGCTTTTTCATCCAACAAGGCTTTCAACTGTACTTCAGCTTCAAGCTTATTTTCTAGGGCTTTTCTTGAAGATTTTTCTTCCTCTTGTAACTTTAGCACCAACATATCATTTTCTTCAACAATTATGCATTTTTCATTTTGAAGATTGCTAATGACATCATTTTTCCCCTTCTCAAGCTCAGTTACAGCAGCCTGAAGTTGCTCAAGTTCCTCTTCTTTGTCTGAAAGTAGTGCAGATTGATGAGCAACTTTTGTAGTAGCAACACTGAGCTTCTCCTGTAACTGTTGTAGCTCAACTTGGTAAGCATCAGCCTTAGTCATTGCATCCTCAGTTGATAGTTCTAGCTGGCTCAGCTTCTGGGAACTCATTGTCAGTTCTTCCTTAAGTGTGTGTATTTCCTCAGAGGCTGTTTCATACTTGTTTTCCATGTACCTCATTTTCTCTTTCACCTGTGAACAGCTGATGCTCTGACTTAGTTCTTCTTCTTTTTCCTCCAGTGAATGTCTCAGAGTTGTACATTTCTCCTCAGCTATTTCCAATTCATTTTTAATTTCTTCTAACTGTTCTGTATTCTGCATGTGACGTGTAGTAGAGTCAGCTACACTATCTTCCATCTCCTTAAGAAGATTTTCTTTTTCTTTCAAAGTGGAGGAAGTTGTTTCTATTGTCTTTGAATCTTTATTGACTGTGGCAGTAAGCTGGAAAATTATATAATCTGCCTCTTCCATTTGGCACTGATATTCCAGTTTGAGATCATTCAAGGATGACTGAAGGTACTGTTGTGATTTTTCCGATGCTCGTTTCTCTTGAAGTAAATGCTGCAATCTTCCTTCAAAATCTTTGCTTAACTGGCCAACCTGAGTTTGAAGTAAATCAACTTGTCCTTTTAACTCACTACTTATGTTCTCTGCAGCTTCAAGAGAGTTGTTCATTACAAAAAGTTTCTCTTCATATTCAGTCTTATCTGATTCAACTCTCTCTTGTAACATCATCTTTTCAGCTGTTAAGGTCTCTAGCTGTGCTGTAAGATTTTCCACTTCCTTTGTTCTCTTCTTGTGTAACTCTTCACTTTCTACAAACATATGATTCCACTTATCTGTCTCTTTAGTAAGTTGTTCTTGAAGATTTAATATTTTGTCCTCTTTTTGCTGCTTTTGTTGGGTAATATTGTGAAGTTCAACCTCTAACTCTTTACATCTGGTTTCCAATTCATCCAATTGTTGTTCTTTGACCTTCAGATCGGTGGTTGAATCAGCCAGATCTACTTCAATGTTCTGATATTTTTCCAGTTCTGTTTGGAGTAACTGTACCTGGCCATATAAATCAGATTTCTTTGCATCAATATCAGCCAGCTTTGTATGTAAATTATCAATTTCTTTCACAGCCTCATTTAAAGTCAAGTCTTTCTTGTTATTTATTTCATTTAATTCCTTGATCTTCTCAGCTTGTTGATTATTGATGTCAGTCACATCATCTTTTTCTGTCATTAGTACTTCAAGATTTTCCTTTGCTTCCTGGATTTTTTTCTGCAGTTCTTCAGTGCAAGTCTTTTCAGCATCAAGAGCCGACTGAATTTGGGATAGATTTTTTAGAGCCTCACCGTTTTCTTTTCTTTTTTCCACCAATTCTTTATCACCCTCAGACTTCTCCTTCATCAGTGCAGTAACCTAATCAAAGAAAATTATATTGATAATTTATTGATGTTGTACTTTACGTAATATTGGTAATACATACAGGCACATAAATTAGATCATGTTATGGAGCATAATATTACAGTACAGTACTGGGAACTTATTAAACATAATACTGGGTATGTCACATGATGGAGGAGGCATCACTTTTTTGTGAATATGTTTTAAAGTTCAAGTATAGAGACTGAGGTACATAACTGCTATAAGACATGTAATGTCTGAAGCTCTTCATATCACCAAAAAAGATATGTGCAATAGTAGCATAACAAACAGACAAACATTTACATCTCATCATACTGGCACTACAGTATTTAGTTGGAAAATATAAGACTAATAATACTGAAAACATTCTTATATAATACAGTACTGTGCTGGTTTCTGTAAATAGCTTTAGTTTCTTCTTGATTATTGATATACTGTATGAAAACTACTTTAGTAACCAAACATTATTGCCAATAATCATCAACTGAATCCATAGAATATGGGACAAGATTTTATATTTAATAAAATTAAAACATTTTTGTTCATACTTCTGTTTTGAGGATGTTTGCAGTTTCAAGATAATGGCTGAGCTCTGACTTTAGAGGGTCAATCTTGCCCTCCAGCTCCCAGGCAGACAACTCAGCAGTAAGTTTATCACCGCGGGCAGCCTCTTCCTTCTTCAGAGCTTCTGTCAGTGCTTCCTCTGCAGCTTTGACAGCCTTTTCCGCTTCATCAACCTAAAATCATTTGGAAATATACATAACATAAACACTCCCCAAAGGAATGGCCACGACAGAAAAATCTGATCCCTTCCTTGTTCAAGTTTCAAGTAGTAGTCTCTCCTTTATGATCAAGCTCACTGACTCTATATACATTCCTTTTCTTTATGTTACTTGTCCAATCACTTATCTGACTTATGGTTTTCCTCTAACATTTAGCACTTCAACTTCATTCTCATATTTTTGTAACCTTCCAAAATTGCTTCCAATCTTACCTTGTTCTTCATTTCATTAAGTTTCTGTTGTGAAGCTTCAGTTGCTTCTTTTACAGCTTTTTCAATATCTTGGGTGGCCATGTTCTTCATTTGTTCCATCTCTGCTTCAGTTCTCTTCTTGTTATTATCAGCCTAGAAAGCAGAACCATGAACTAATTTAACATAAAAATATGTCAGGTGTTGGCAGACTAACGGAATTGCCAGGATTCTTATATCACACCCACAACTTGGTTGCAAGTTATACATCTTTGTTTTCAACAGTTGGGATATCAGTACAGCTCCAGCTTAATACACACATCCATTGAAATATTACCTATACCAGCTTACAGTACCGGTACATCTAAAAAAAATAGTCTTCAGTAGAGATGTACCGGAACAATAACCAGTACATCTCTATTGAAGACAATTTTTTTTTCAACTGATCTCTACTGAAGACTATTTTTTTTCAACTGAACATTAATAAAAAACTAAACACATTCACTAATACTTTTCCAAAAGAAAATCCAGGATGTTTTAATCATTGATTAATCAAATTTGCAGAGGAAAGATTAATCTTAAAACTTGTCAATTGTACCAAAAAATACAGAAGAAAGGTGTTACTACTACTGCACAATAACATTATATTTATTGTAAATATCTAGACACTTACATCACATTTCAGCTGATCAAGTTTCATCTGGAGGTCTTGCAAATTCCTATTAGAAATTTCTGTCACCTCTTTCCTGACTTTGTCAACTTCCTGTGTCATTGTCTCCTTGATCTTCTGGATTTCTGCTTCAGAATTATTCTTGGCATCATCAACCTGAAAAATAATTACAGTACAGTACATGAATAAATAAATAAAATAAATAATTTGATTGAGAGGCAGACCACCAGTCAGGTGGGTGAACAGAGGGAGAGGGCTTAACCAAGCAAGGAGGAAATGCTGTAATATTCTGTAATGACCACCTCCTTGAGGAGGAGTTTCTTGGAGGGAGTGAAGTATCAGAGCAATAGATTGATAAAGAGACAGGTCAGCCAGTTAAAATGTAAAGTAAATTAGAAAAGGTAGAGGAAGGAGGACCATCAAACTAGTGAAGTAAGGGAGGGAAGCTGTATGCTGCTTTTTCATGAACCTAGAGAAGGCAAATTATATGGTAGACAGGAGAGTTTTGAAAAATAACTCATTAATGATATATATCTATGATGTGGATACACATGCACTGGAGGGGATTTTATAGAGACATGAGTAAACATGTGGATGAGTAATCAAATATTACAGCAAAATACATTAATGATTACCTGTTTCTTTGTGCTTTCCAGCATCTTCTCAGCCTCAGCCTTGACAGCCTCAACCTGTTTTTTTGTCTCAGACTTTAAATTCTCTAGCTCTGAAGTACTTTTGGTGAGCTGAATTTGCAGCTCTGTGACTTCTGTTTCCAGTTTAACAACACCTGAGGAAACAATATAAATACTGTATTGTATATGTAACATGGTAGCAGACATAACAGAACATTGCAGTCTGCTGAAAGTTTTTACTCCATAAACATACAGTAAGTGAACTACTCAGAAGAGCTGTAGTTTAGATAAATAGCCCTCACTAAGAACCTTATCCTGATGTTTGTATGTTATTTTTCTAATCCACTTACAGGAGCAATATGTACAAATACAATATATATATTTACCAGCCAATTTCTTGTCACATTCTTCTTTAGCTGTCTTCAGTGCTAAACGTGCCTCTTCTCTTTGACTCTCCATAGCTTTCAGCTCCTGCTGCTGCTGGTTTATCTTTAAAGACAACTTTGATGCATTGTTCTCAGCCTCTTTAGCAGCCTGTCAATAAGGAAAAATACAGTTACTGTAGAGATACAGAACTACTGCCATGGTGTCAGGTAACATACAGAGTTGCCTGGATTATATCTTCCAGACCTTGGTTGCAGGTTACATTTCTTTCTGTCTCTTTCAACTAATGTACCACACTAGCCCCAGTCAGAGAACACATTCACACAGCTATTGTTACATAGCTGTGTGAGTGTACATACTCATACAGTATATACATACAACATATATGAGCTATATCAACCCTTTCAGTGCCTGATGACGCATATCATGTCTGCAACTGTCAGTGTGCTGCGAGACCAGGCTGAGTGAGCGGGGACCTCACATCTTCTCCCGCTCCGCTCTCCCTCGCTCACCATTGGAAAAAATAGTTGTACTGTATTCCATTTACTCTCCTGACCTTATTTATTCATGTATTGCACTCTCTCTTATTTTTACAGAGGAATGTTTGTTCTTTTTGAATGATAAAAATTGTCTGGGTACCTGTAATAATTTTTATTAATTAATGCACGATATATATACTTTATGCATCTTTATACATTTCAATATATTTTATGGACATATTTACGAAGATAAACGTTTAGACAAATCATATGGCTTCATTTTTTATCTCAATTAGGCCACATGCTACAATGGCCATGAGAAATATATCATAAGCTCTTCTGCCGGGGCATGACCTGTTTAGTATCAAACTAGAAAGTTATTTTCACTTTAGCTCCTGACCTTATTTATTGCTGTAATTCGCTCCTATTTATTTTATGCTATTGAGTTATGTTAATTCTTTCTGAATATGATAAGAAGATATCGGGGTAACTGTTTATATTTTTTATATGGTATGAGTTACATTTTATAAATTTTTACTACGATAAAATGACTGCACAAAGATTCAATATGACTGCAATTGGTATAATATTGATAATCTATAAAGAATAGACCAGAAAAGTAAGGTAATAAGAATCTAATGGGACCGTCTGACCTTACGTATGTGAGGAGCCATTTATCAAGGTAAAATGACACATGTGGGGCTGCACAACTCACATACAGGCAGACTAAGAACAAGAAGGAATACATAATGCCTATGCTTCTGTATCGAAGAGTCTGGGGCGCACTTTGAAGTACAGTATATACAAAGCGTAAAAAATGATGGTGATTGAATTGAATGTAATATGCATCATTGGGTATTGAGTGATTGAATTCTTCCGTATGGAATAAGTGTCATCAGGTAACGAGTGGTTGGAATTTTCCCAATACCCCTAATACTGTAAGGGCTAAAAATCAAATAACAAAATCATTTAAAACTATAGCACTAACCTTATCCTTTTCAGCCTTAAGGTCCTCCAAAGAAACCTTCCTGGTATCTGCTAGCTGTTCTGCAACTTCAACTTGAGTTGACAGTTTTTTAACTGAAGATTCTGCAGTATCAAGCTTTATCTTCAGCCCTGATGCCTGTAAAAATACAAAGCTGGGATAAGTTTTGGAGTACTGAAGCCTGATTGTCAATGGGAATGAAAGGTGTACAATGTACATTAAATCTACACAAGAACATTACTAGCAATGTCATTAAGTTAACACAACTTTGTATTATATTTGGAGCAACAAGGTAAACAAGAAGTTGTAAATCAGAGTACAGTACAGTACCTGTACAATAAAATAATTACAATGACATGATATTTCAATGCAGACAAAGATATCAATAATATTAGGAATTTCCAATTAATAAGTCAGTAATATTAAAGGTTATTTATATTGTAAACTCTATATATAGTATACCTGTGCTGCTGCAATCTCCTTATCTTGACGTAGCTGAGTTACAAGCTTGTTTGTATCATCTGCTGTTTTTTCTAACTTGGCTATATCTGACTCAAGCTGATTACATCTGCTGACAGATGCTTTCAGCTCTTTCTCAACCGATGAAGTCTGAAAAATATGGATTGCACCATCAAAATAGTAAATCTTTAATTTCTATATCCACTTAAGAGGATTCTTTCTTGTTGGTGAATTAAAGGGATGTTGATTTAAGAACATAAGAATTCATAAAAATGCAGAAGGCCTGTTGGCCCAGTTCTTGGCAGCTTCTTCTAATTCAGACCTATCACTTTGAGTCCATGTACCATTTAGACCCATGACTTTGAGTCAATGTATCTGTCCAACCTATTTTTAAAGCCATTCAGTATTATTGCATTTATTACCACTCTTGGAAGCTTGTTCCCTCCCCCCCTAACAGGGGTTAGTGACCTGTGACCCAGGAGGGGTGAACTGGCCACCTTCACCAGATATATTCTATGACTTTGTTTCAGACATGTATACATTGTTGCCTGGGTTTAAAATCCTTCTTAATAATAACTCCCAGATCCCTTTCACATACCGATTGACCTAGCCTATATCCGTGTTATTTAGACTTAATGTTTACACATTTGTTTCTCATGCACTTATCTTTTTAGCATTTTCTAGCCAATGAGGTATCTTATTCTATTATTGAACCATCTGGGTTCATTGTTACTTTTCCTAAATTGTCTGTTTAGTATATACAACCGTTGTGCTCCGTATAATATATCGGTAAACTGATTATAACTGTGATCCATTTCCGTGGCATCACCTGAAGCTGTGCATGATTTCTCCTGTCTGTTTGGGTTTTCAATTTGCTCCAGCACCAAAGAAACTTCCCCGATCTTGCTATCAATTGTCCTACCTAACACTGAAACTCCTCTCCTACTAAAATGAACCCCATACCTGGTGTACATTTCATCCCTGCCATAGAACCTGTGCCAGTTGTCAATGAATGGTATTTCTGCATCCTTGCAGAAACTGTCCAGTCGGCTATTGATACCAATAGCCCTGGACATCCACTATAGAAGGAACAGAATAACTATATGTTAAACACAAACCTGAACAGTTGCCTTATCCAGTAAGGCCTGCATTGAGTTCTGTGTGTTGCGAGTGTGTGTTTCTTGTTGTTGAACTTTAGTCTTCAAGTCTCGGATCAGATTTTCTGTAAGTGGAATAGCTGATATAAAGCCAGTAACTTTAGAAGTGTACAAATAACATTAATTATTAAATGGACATAAACATGAGGTACATATAATGTGCTTGATACAGTACTAGGAAAAAATCAGGAAATAATAGCATCAGCAAAGGTTAAAATACAAACCCATTTCCGCCATATCATTCTGTGCTCTAGAAAGATCAGCATTCAGTTCTCTCTCTCGGTTCTTCAGTTTCTCCTCTAGTGTTTTACGAGCAGTTTCAGCATTGTGTCTCTGGCACTCTGCCTCACTCTGGATAGTTCGGAGTCTCTGTTCTGTTTTTTCCAACTGTGAAGGAATGATTGATTGATGGGTTAGCTTTCTACCTTTCAGTGTTTTATAGTATAGATAAGTAGGTACTGTGTTATTCTGGTAATGTTTCAGATATTTCCATTTAAATTGCCAAGAGAATTCTTGCTTACAATGATTCACAGAATTAATATTCCTTTAGTTCTCTTTCAACACAAACACTAATTATAACAACTAATTTCTTCAACATCAAACTAACTACAGCACAAGTAAATATCAAATAAAAAATTAAAAGGAAAAATGGCAGTTCTCTTACCTTTGCATTTGCTTCTTCAGCATCAGACTTAAATGATATATACTGATCATTTGCATACTTTAACTCCTTTTCTTGTGTGCACAACTGAGCATTGGTTTTGTCTAAAGCAGTCTGAAGAATTACCTTTTCTTGCTGAAGTTTTGAAATGCCTGGTGCACTTGACATAGAAGACTTGAGATCTAAAATAAAAAAATAAAATTAGTGCAAGCTTCAATTGTTTATCTGTTAAACAGCCAGAAAAATATTATATATTTCCTGAGCAAAATGCAGCTGGAGAAGCTCACAAAATCCTCAGCTTCCTGCTTCTTGTACTCGGTGTACATATTACCAAGTAGTTTTATTCGTAATTAAACTCCTGGCTAGTTTTCCTGCATTACAAAGTTGCACTGCATAAAAAAAGAACTTAAGATACTTTTAAAAGTAAATCAACATTCCTCCCTACTGTGTACCTTCAATTTCCTTTTTATATTGGTCAACCATCTTCTCCAGCTGCTTGGTGTTCTCATTAGAAGCTGTTGCTGGGACTGGTACTGGAGGATCAGATGACATGGCCAATTGTCTGCACACATCACTCAATGGGTTCTCCTCACTCATTTCATTACCTTGAAGGAACAAAGGTTGAGCATCAGTTATCTATTTTTTAATAAGTTTACTGAAGTTACTCAAAAATATGTAGTGTATCTGAGTGTCTGGTCTTAGTGGGTACAGTGTAGTTTCATTTGGTTAAACCATGGTACAGATGGTAGGAGGGACACTTGGTTGCCCAAACATAACTAGTACTGGCTCATAATTATCATAATTCAATAGCAGCAAGGGTTCATTCACCTTTTCCATAGGGTACTGTACAGTTATATTTCATTCTCTACAAACAGACTAAACATTAATATGGAGCATTACTTGCCTTTCTTCTGAGGAGCTTGCAAAGGAGCCCTAAAGGGATTTTCTTGGCTAGTTTCAATAGCTGTCTTGACAGGTGTTTTGCTGGGGGTGCGCTGATTCCACCTCCCACTACTATTACTCTTCTCACCAAAGTTGCCCCAGAAACCTTTATCCTCAGCTGAACCAGATGTAATGGTGCTCAGAGGTTGATGACCCTGTGTAATAATATTGATTCACTTAAAACAATGCTTCAGGAAACTCACATTTTACGCTGGAATTATATATGTGAAAAAGAGTGTGCATAATGGATGTATGTACTGTAAACATTTATTGTACACAGTATTTTACACCCATATTCCCAGTGTACAGTACAATGAGGGGTTTCTGTACAGTTTCATTATTACAAACTTTAAATTTCACACCCATAATCCCAGTGTAAAACGAGAATTTACTGTTTTCCATTATGGTACTCATACTCATTATTTTCCCAAACCACCAAACTATTTTATATCAATTTTATTCAAACCAGATTCCAGGAGTAACTGTTATCATACTCTACCTAAAAAACAAAAACAAAACAAAAGTTACATGCAATATAATACATTGTTGTAGTAACCAACGTTCATGTTATCCTCACACATTTGCTGACTTTCCACAAAACTCTAATGTAGAAGCATTAATCTATCAGTACAAGTTTTACAGAACTACATGATCAGCAGTAAATACTGTACCTTTCTTTTCTGATTATCTAAGGCTTGTTGCAGAGTTTCCAGTTGATTCTGTTTCTGAATTCTTTCACGCTTCATTCGTTCCACCTGAAATTTGATAAAATTAAAAACTGATGGAATTGTAAACCAATACAGTACCGGTACTATACCATGTACAAATATTACTCTATGTAACTGATACATATTAGTATATACTGCATAACTTGATAATTGATGACACTACTTTTAAAGACTTGAGTAAAATCTTTTTTGGTCACCACAGGAAGTAGATATCATATTTATTGATATATCAAACTCACCTGATTCTCAAGTTCCTCCACCTTACTGAGGGCACTCGATGAGAGGCCCTCCTTCCATTCTGAAGCTGACCCAAACCAACTCATGGTCACCTCATTTATTTCTCATTCACACCTGAAAAATACACAAGTTTAAACAGTTTTTTAAGAGGACTGTATACTTTTGGTACATTGGAGCGCCATGATTCCTCCAAAATATGCCAGGAAACAGGATCACATGAATAAAATTAATGGTGTCCTGGGAAATTTTTACATGTTGCCCCAAAGGGATTTAAATTTTTTTTTTTACTATTACCAGTGTTTACATTTCACTAATGTTACTATTAATGCAGTTATTGAACCAAGAACAAGCAAAAGGTCACAAATTCAGTGGGATGCACAAAGCGGGATAATAATCCAGATACTGACAGCTAACTAATATACAAGTACTGTATTAATGTTCTTTTTTAATTTACGTTAATATTTACTCATAACTTAGCATTTGTGACCACATTCAAGAACATTCATGGTGCTTACGACTCCATAGAAAAATATTAGAGCCATTGTACCAGTACCAAGCCAATGTATACACCACGGATGTTTTTGAATATGGCCCTAACATTAGGAGACAAAGAGTTTATTCCTGTAAGCAACTGCATATTATTACTTGAAGTTGTTGACATTGTTGTTGTTATTTGATGGTAGTTCGAGTTTACATAACTTTTTAACCTCAATATTCAATTCAACACAATAAACCAATGTATGATTTAAGGCTAAGTTAAGTTAGTAGAGCTCTGGGGTTCTTGTGCAGGAACCTCAGCTGGTGTAACTTAACACAGACATCAAAATTATTTCTTATTATACATTCGTTCGGCCACACTTAGAGTATTACAACACCATCTGGGACACACACACTTACAATAATATCAATAAATTCGAGTCCATACAAAACAAAACTAACGTACAAGATGGGCCAGACGTGATTACAGACACACTACATCAGTCACTTTGCTGAAACAAGACACAAAACTAGACCCATTGGCAACATGATGAGATACAGACAACAAATGATATACAAAATCACAAACAAGTTAGTTGACATAGACAAAGACACATATCTACACCCTAAGTTACAAGTATACGATTTACTAGAAGCAGCCACAACTTAAAATACCAAATATACCAGACGAGCACTGATATATTTAAGCACTCATTCTTTCCCCGCAGCATCCAAGAGTGGAATCATCTCCCATCTCACGTAGTTAATATCCCCACTCTTGACACTTTTAGAAATAGGATCACCAATCATTACCTCCCCAATCCTAATCCCGCAGTCCCTAACCCAATCCTACCCTGGATTCTTAAATCCCCCACATATTATACTGTCCATGAGCGGCCCTCTGCGGGTAAATACCCCCACAACTTGAACTTGAAAGTAATTTAAATCACCTCCAACCATTCAAACTATCACTCCTACAAACACTCCATCATATTACTCATTTTCCACCTTTATCAATATTAATTAGACTTCTTCCTCAGATAATAACGTCCACTATACATCATTACACTCATTTAATATCAACTCATTAATATGACTTAGAATATACACTTACAAAATTGAAAAAATACTCGTGCTTTTCAATTCACATCAACACACACTTTTAATGCCAAGTCAACAAGTTCAAAACACTGAGGTGGTCGCTGATTGGTCCGTCATTCCACGTCTGCCAACCTTACCAACGTATATCCTGCTCGCTGATTGGTCCGTATTTCCAGTCATGCCAACCTTACATAGCCCCGGGGTACACGGGCGTTTTGTGGTCGCCACGCACAAGGACGACACAAGTTGTCCTTATGAGTGGCTGACAACAGCGATTTGTGGTTTCATCGCAGAGTGGCCCGTGTGTACGGTTGGCGACGACATGGAAACAGGCCTAATAATAGTGAGTAGTGACACGACACCGACACACATGTGTACTCAAAACCAGGATCAAGAGACAGTCTCTCTTGATCTTGCTCAAAACCACGGAAACTTATGCAGGTCCTTGCTGTTGCATGCCATCATGTATAGTCCTTGTGTGGCGACCACAAAGCGCCCGTATGTCCCGGGCCTCTGTGGCCGCTGATTGGTCCCACGGTCCAACTTGTTACCGAGATCGCCAACATTACCCATTCTTGGTTATTGTACGGCTGGCTGAAGGCGGTTTGCAATCAAATTGAAATAACAAATATTTAATTATTATAGAAAAGAAATAATGCAATAATGCGAGAAATCTAGAACAAAATATTAGAGTAGTGATGGAAATATTGTACTGATAGACTTATTAAAAACTGAAAGAGGTTCTATTCATCCCTCCCTACACGCTGGGCAGTACCATAAATAAATGATATAACAGAAATATTAGTTTATCATAATGTGATATTATACTGTAAAGGTCCGTTAACTAAGCAGACTCCCTTTACAAGCGACTGAAAAATCGGCCCAATTTGTGGCTGTTACAACTTCTGCCAATTCCTAGGAATAAGGGATGTAAATATTATTAATGAAGACTTTGCCTTGGTCTTACAGTAATATGTATGCATAAAAAAATGAATACATTATACATATTCCACCCAAACTGTCTGGTATTTTGCTTGTATTAAATGTATTGACTATTGAGTTTACCTAGAAGATCCAGGCTGCCAGCTAGCAGGCCCTCACCATTTATGTTTTAAAGAGAATATTGAGTTTAGGATATAAGCCTGGAAGACCCTGTAGGAAAAGGGCCAATGTGATAGTGGAGCAGTAAGCACGAGATAAAAGAAAATGAAGAACAGTTGAAGAATTATTAAAAGGTCACTAAAACCTTTATAGTACAGCCCATATCATATGCAATCCTCCTTATAGGGAGTTAAAGCATTGGATGTTCACTTCTTCATCCCATCTCATCTGACTATAATCATGGTTACTGATACAGTAGTTCAATATGAAAATTAGTTCTTTCATCTCCATCTGATGATGTACTGTACAAGGCAATCTAATACAACCCTTGTACTTTTATGACTGAATCAACTACACCTATTACATCATAATATTTGTTAGAGAAATGAGGCAGTAATATACTTATAATCCATTTATTCCTATTATTTTTTTTCTATAATACATATACAGTTTATATACATAACATGGTACCATTTACGGATACACATGATAAACTTCTACCATCAAATGTCTATGATGCAGATATAAATTAGGTTTTTAATATACAGTACAGGTATAGGACTACAGCAAGCCTGACCTATTCTCTCATATGATCACAATACTGTATAACGGTACCAATGATCTATACAGATCTGAGTAAGTGATCACAAAATTGTCACTGTACTGTAGTTCTATTTTATCCGTTGATGGCCTTCCAACATAAAGAATAACACTACACAAAACATACAATAAACACAAGTTACATTCTACTGCCTAAACATATATTGATGAACCTAAGAGCATGAGGTAATTAGGTTCCTCAAAGAAGTGCCCTCATCCTCTCCAGAAAAAAAACAAAAAAACATCAATCCTACAATTAGACTGTGGACGAAAACATTGTCATAAAACGAACCCCTTCAACTTAATCCAAAGGTAAAACCTGTTAATAAAAAACAAATATTCCTTACCACCACTCCATATTTCAAATATCTTTGAAAAGAAGAGGAATATTGGGCCATCAAAAATAAAAAAGACTAATAAAAATTACTTCAATTGCAAGTCCAAAGGACTTTTATCAATTGTGCATAACCAAAGAGACAATAACATGTGTGATTAAAAAGGGACATGTCTAATGGTATTTCTAGAAACACAGGTAACACTTTACTTCCATGAATAAAGACAAAAAAATATATATTATTGCCAAGTCCAACATACGTGTGAATCAGTTAATTGTGAATAATTTTATTTTAATACTGAGTTTCCTAAAAAACTTATTTACATGATAGTATTCCATAAAAAAAAAGGTTTATTTTCACATTCTAAGTTATTTCAACATGATCACCGATCCATTAGGTTGGATATAAAGTTCCCACATCCTGTATTATCATGACAGACATTCTTGTATATAATATGACACAACTGTATTACTTTTCTCTCAACTGTACAGCATCAAGTATAAGTTACACTGTGAATATTGCAAGAACAAACATAAAATACATACGGTACAGAATTGATTAATGACTATGATTATTAAAAAGTAGGCAGCAACTAAAGGAAATGCATCAAGTAGCATTTATTTTGGTTATCCTGCATTATAAACCATAATCTGAAGGAATCAAAATTAAAATGTTTACAGGTACAGTACTGTATATAATGAAACAGTAAGAGTACAAAACTAGTAAATTTTTCTTGTATTCTCATGAAAAAAATAAGGTATGGGAAGAAGCATTGTACTGCACTACATATTCTATTCACAGACCACCAATTTTATTATGTTCCATTACCCACACTTCAACATACCAGTTAGCATTACAAATCCTCCCTCTACATGAATTATGACCAAGGATAAAGATGACAAAACTACAGCCCAGTATGTGTTAGGGTGGCCAGCGGGCAATGTATGTAACTAGCAGAGAATGAAGCCAGCCAGCAACAGTCAGAACTTAGTTGGCCTTGGCAGGGTTGGGTGAGGGAATTTGAATGTTCCCAGTGAAAAAAAGCTTTGCACCTCACATTAAAAATTCACTTACTCTACATCGGGCAACAGAATGACCAAATGATTAATTTCTTTTAATTTATTGAAACTAATTGGCTATAGATATTTAACATAATTTTGGGGTGTCCTGGTTCAAAACACAATTTTTAATCCAACATTACAGTATGGGAGTTCAAGGGTAGTGATCACATCCAATGTCTGAATAGAAGGCCCAATAGCTTTGAATATAGTAAACTGACCACAAAGAGTTCTCTCTTAATGTGCAATGTAGCCCCATATCTTGAAATTTTTGCCATTCTTGAAAAGTAAAATATCACCTTACTGTATGATTCTAAAGCATAGGAAATGATGGAAAATAGGAACTTGGAATCCTGATGTTCATATTTTAAGGACATCAACAATTTTAACTGTAGTACATGGAAATGTGAGCAACTACTGTATATTTCATCATAGCTATGCTGTGGTAGTATATATGCATTCTTCCTGTACTGTGAAATGGGCAAATACAGTTACCCTCAGAGTTTTCAAGAATGCTCATTACAAATGTAACTTACTGACTGTTTATGAGAAAGAAAAATAAACATAAGAGGTATAATTTACCCAAATAAAATATACACACATATATATTTATATTAATGAAATATGTAACATATACCATACATGTTAAATTAAGATTTACAAATTCTTTACACAGAAAGCAGTGCCTCCTCTTGTGATTCAAACAGAAAATATTCCAAGGAGAGATCCAAAAAGGTGTACATTAGTGGTTCACACATGCATTGCTGTACACACACATGACAGATGCACGAGACAGAGAAGTTTGTAACACAATTGTTTCTAGCATGGCACTTTTCTACCGTTTATTTTTTTCCATATGATATATTTGTAGGCTGCTTAGCAATACACTAACACATGAACATATGAAATCACAAACACACTAGTGCATGTAAGTTTTCAATACACCTGGATCGTCCTTACGAAAACATTTTAGTATCTTTAGTACGAGAGCACTGCACAACACACCATCGAGTAATCCTGTCCTGTATACCCCAGACAAATGTTACTAATTGTAGATTTATCAGTTGGCACAAGTTAACTGTGTGTAAAGCTACTGTAATGTACTATTTATCATTCCAGTGTTGGGTAGAGCCTCACCTGAGGTAGTGAAAACTTGTGACATCCCTGATGGCTCAACCTTCTCTCCAGTATCATTCAATAACACCTCCAAAGCTTAGGTTTATACTTCCTGGACATAGGATGTATGGCTGTGCCTTTCTCAGTGTAATGTAAGAGGAAGTTAAATACAGTAATTATCTATGTGGCCAATCAAAATGTTTTGTGGGAGGAAAGTAAAAATAGTAATAATATATGGGGCCAAAACAAATTTCTCATAGCCACATTCTAAAGATATGGGCTAGATGATGATGATGAATACTGGTATGAAGACTCCAAGTTATGTCTATGGAGTCATTGTTAACATCACCTGTTCATTACATTTTATTGTGTATGGCCTAATTAACAAGGAGTAAAAAGCTAAATATTACACTGTAAAAGACCCTTATCCAGTACACCCTCCTGTAACCCCATCCGAGACAGTTAGTGGAGTCAGACGTGTATTTCTATGGTAGGCTACATGAATCCAGGATGAACTGACAGCGTTTCTGGGGTGAAAAGTACATAATAAAGCCAAGGAAAATCAGCGAGTACATATCTCCTGTTTCCCAAAGGATAAAGCTGACTGTCACATTTAAAAGTGTAGGTTGGATGTACCACACTTTTTTGTTACATTATTTCAATAAAGTCTATCACAGTATCCTTCCTACTATTGATTATTGTGGCATTACATAATCAAGTATATTATGTATGGCATGCAATTATGAGTAAATATTTAAATTTAAATAAAAATATAAATTAATGTATCCTTCAATTTATTGCTGATATATCAATTCCTCTTCATGTAAAAATCTTCTATTTATTGCTAACTTACCAAATCCCTTTCATGTTAAAATGCAAGTTATAATAGAAAATTTGCCAGAGGGCCTTGTACAGTACTGTACATACACAGTACAATTCCCCTATCTAATTCTTTCCTCAAATATTTCACATATAGACACACAAATCTTATTCAAAATTTTTGCACAAATGTAAAAATTTAGAAAGCTTCAACATTACTATGGACTATTTCCCCACTTCTGATATCAGTGTGTTTCTGCAAATAGCTAAACTGTTTTCATCAATAACAAAAACAAACTGCAAATTCCAATAACATTCTATTTTAAAACACAACTCTACAGTAATCAGTGTACAGTACTCTATTTACAACCATGCCAAGAAGATGCAACTTTGTAGACAAGAGTACATGTATGTATGTGAAAAACTTTTCATCACATTCATTTCACCCGATGTACATTACAGATATTTTTCCATCAAGCAAATCCATATCAGTTCTGTGCTTTGTAAGAAAGATTGAAAAAGTTCAGATAAGTCAGGGTGAATATTGTGGTACTTGGTGCATACACTGCAGATATACATAAAATACTTTATTTGCTTCCCAGAAACTTCTACTGGGTATTTATAAATGTTAGTGTAATATGGAAGCAAACAGACCATGACAGTCATAAAGACATTCATGGAGGGATAATTATTTTCCTTACTATGAGAGTCTATGTTAAGGTCCTGTGTACTCACTATCTTTCAATCAAATGAAGTTATAACAGTTGCAATCAGGTACTTGTTACCACACACCCTTCTATCACAAACCAGGTAATGTGGTATCATCCCTCTCATTCTGTGTTTGGATCACAAACATGGAAGGAAAAATAATTAAATAATCCATGTCAATAATAGCCTTTCATGTCCTCAGGATGGTGCAATATGACATGACAGGTGTACAGTATCATGTACAGTATAATGAGTGGTAACGAACACTTGGCTGCAACTGTACACTTCATCCAATAGGGTCCCAGTCACGTCTTTCACAGTTTTGTTCAGTTTAGTAAGCCCTTCACACGTGAAATATTATATATATTTTTAACATTAAAAAATTATCTGTTAAATATTATTCGTTGGGGCGAGGGTTTATCTCTGAGCATTGAGATGCATGTTGTTAGCAATGATCTGTCTTGGTTGTGACTGCTGTGGGAGATGCTGTGGTTGTGAGAAGTGTTGAGGGAGGTGTTGAGGAAGGTGCTGTTGGAGGTGTTGTGGTGGGACAACCATGGCTGGAGCCTGGAACTGTGGTGGTGGTGGTGAAAACCCTCCTGCAAATACATTGACTGAGTTAATAGCCTATACATAATGGCCAGGATCCACAAAGCACTTACACTAGTGTAAACCATACATATTCTATGGTTTACACTGGTGAAAATGCTTTGTGGATCCCGGCCAATATAAATAAGATAAGCAAGTACAGTATTGTTCTCATACTCAACTGTAATGTCTTGTGTTACCTCCTCATAATCCCTTACCCTTTATTGTAAAGAGGAAAAATTAAGGCAGAAATTCTGAAAATAGCTATTCTATACAACTCTACTATTCTTTTAAATACATTTATGTGGGTCACATTTATAATAAGTGTACACTACTTGGAATAATTTAGCATATTACCTGAAGGAGAACTAGAGAGTCTGTTGTCTTGTGTTGACATTTTAGAGAAGGCTGCGAGTGCATCCGGAAATGCTGGAGGTGTGGCTGGGGTGTTTGCTGGTGTACATAACTGTGGGAATAAATACAAGGGAAATTATTACACCTACAAAACTTTATAAAGTTTCAATATTCATACATCAGAGACATATAACAGGAAAGAACCTGTTACCAGCCATCCTAATCAAGTCATGAAAAAAATGGTTCATAAATACATAACATAGAGAAATAAAGACAACTACTATAGTACTTTGGAAGGTGAACCAAAGAAAACAGCTGAAGTTATAATAAAAGAAGGAGGGAGAGTCGAGTGTGTATGTGTGTTTGTATACAACTTGGCACCAACCAGCACTGCCAGTGTGCCAAAAGGAGCCTTAGCACAGACACACACACATTTACACAAAGACAGGTGCACACACAAATGGCTGGTCCACACACACACACACACAAATACACACACACCAGATTCATGTATGATGTGTCACTGGGGTAACACATAACCATTACAAGCTAGGCTCCTTCCCTACTTACTGTACACAGTGTCTGGGCCTTTACTGTCTATTAGAAAACAATAAATGTACTAGTCTGATTAAAAAATATTACTTATAGGTATATCAATAAACTATTTCAATTTTGGTTGGTATGAGTTCTTAGACTGGTGGTCATATACAGTACTCTTAGATCAGACCAGGGATACTGTACACAGGAAGGGGTTTCAAGGTGTTCATAGTCCACTGGTAATGATGAGTACAGATAGCCTAGTTGATTCCAATGATACAAGGAGGGTAGTAGGTATGTTTACATGAGCACCTGGCCTGGGTAGATGCCACATACCACCAAACACACGTGGCTTCTGGCTCACATCCCACTTTTCATAGTGCATCACTCTTCACACTTCTCAACATTATTATTATTATTTTCTTGGTACAGTATTTACCAAATTAATTATTATTGTACGAAACATAAGTCTTGTGTACATAAGTATAAGTGTAAGTAATAATATCATCATAAGAAACTTATGATAAAAACTGGGAAAAAAAATCTTTGCAAGAGGGGCAAAAAAGATAACATCAAAGGCTGAGAGAAAATACATAATAACATGGCATGTTTTTACAAAAGACATATAAAGGGCATCTATTCTATGAAAGAAGACAAAATAAAAGATAAGATATGAACACAAACAATTAGGAAGTGAAGAGAGCAAGGGAAGCACACACAAAACTGCTGACTCTGCCACTCCCACACTGTTGATCAAACCTTAAATTAGTGCACACACACACACACACATTACTAATGGTGGAGCTGCTTTGTGGCACAGTTTGGAGAAATCATTAGCCTTCCAAGAGAGTAGCCTATCCCTTTAAGATTGGGTAAAGTGAGGTGAAGGAAGGGAATGAAAGGTAGGTCAAATGAAGGTATGGAAAGCCAAGGGAAGATAAGGCAAGCCAAGGGAAAGTAAAGAGAAGGTTAGGTAAGGGAGGGAACAATGGCTTGAGGAGTGGTGTGGGTGGTGGTGGCACCTTGTTTGGTCAACGTTGGCTATTGCAGTCGATGTTATTGCCCTCAATCACTGCCGTAACGTGTTGGTTGGTTGGCAGTGTGGGGGTTGGGGAAGGACGGATGGGAAGGTGAAATGAATATGGGAAGGTGAAATGAATATGGGAGGGGGAAATGAATATGGGAGGGGGAAATGAATATGGGAGGGGGAAATGAATATGGGAGGGGGAAATGAATATGGGAGGGGGAAATGAATATGGGAGGGGGAAATGAATATGGGAGGGGGAAATGAATATGGGAAGGGGAAATGAATATGGGAGGGGGAAATGAATATGGGAGGGGGAAATGAATATGGGAGGGGGAAATGAATATGGGAGGGGGAAATGAATATGGGAGGGGGAAATGAATATGGGAAGGTGAAATGAATATGGGAAGGTGAAATGAATATGGGAGGGGGAAATGAATATGGGAGGGGGAAATGAATATGGGAGGGGGAAATGAATATGGGAGGGGGAGGGAATAGGGGAGGGGAGGGGACGGGAAAAGGGGAGGGGAGGGGACGGGAAAAGGGGAGGGGTGAAAGAGACTAGGGGGAAAAGGACGGTTTGAAAGGGAAAGGGAAAAAGGATGGGTTGGACGGGGGGGAAAGGGAAAATGGCTTGGAAGGGAACGGGAAAAAGGGAAAATTTTGACTTGGAAGGTGGAGGGAAAAAGGGAAAGGGATGGCTTGGAAGGGGATGGGAAAGTGGGGAAAAGGATGGGAAAAAGGGAAAATTGACTTGGAAGGGGGAGGGAGAGTATAGAATAAAGGATAGCTAGGAAGAGGACGGGAAGTAAAGGGGGAATATAATCATATCAATTCTTTTGTTTCTTATCTTCTGACGCATACGGTACTGTGAGACATATTACAATACCAACCAAGATAAAGTTTAATTCCGACCTTGAGTAGGCTATGTGAAGAGTCCATTCTACGCGTTCATCATCACTCCTATTGACCAAGTTATATACACGTACTGTCTGTATGAATCGAACCCTATAGGCCTATGATCGAGTTTTTTTTATTCGTCGTAAGTGTTGCAGGACAACTAAACGTGATTGTATTGTGCCTTGATGTATAGTCAAAGATCATGGGAGTGTGCGTATGGCGAAGGGTCGGTCGGGTTGTTGTTACGTCATCTATTTGTTTGTTTATGTTTTACGTGGGTTGTTTTTGTGGCGTCTTATCTGCATACCCCCGGCACTGTCCTTCTCCCTCCCTCCCTACACACACACACACACACATTCCAGTTTTTATAAGTTGCAATTAAGTATCTAGTTGTGTAAAATTTCAAGCGTAATTTGACTTGGATTGCATTACATCACATAGATAAATAAAAACATTAGGCTGAGCGGTGTTGAAAGTCGTCACTGATGATTAAAATCACTTCGGGGATATTTTCCTTTTAACCACTATAGGTCAGTACTAAATTGATTTAAATCCTACCCGTATACCGTAGGAATCTTCTCTGAGTGTTTGGTGATGATATCTGGTATGATCTAGGAGGAGTTAGGTTCGGACACTTTCCAAAATCTGTGGCACAAGAACCGAGGTTGATCACCAGGCCAAAAAGCTTTCCAAAATCAGGGACAAGAAAAATGTCGAAAATTTAAAAGACTCACTTCGCTCGCTCCGCTCGGGAGCCGGTATAATTCTACCAGGTAAAAATAAATCTATAAACAAACTTGAGTACAGTTTCCATCTAAGTCTACAAATAAAACTGCTAAACTGGCAACCGTACCTGGGCCACACAGTACCGTACCACTCCACCTCCCTCCCTCCCTCCCTTCTCTATTTACATACAACAGCGAGACATCTCATACTTCACTCACAGTCTTGACACAGATAAGACTGACCACTCTACCTATCCAACATACCAAACCATTCTTCTTACACAGTGCAATACCGGTACTACATAGACAGACACACATAAGCTGTCTGCCACAACGCAATATCTACACAAACACATACAAATAACATGATACTGTTTACCAAAACCAAATATAGATACCCAAACGCAGCATACAACTCCACCCTTTTCCTTGGTCTAACACATATACACAACAAAACCCAGCCCTCGTTCCTTCACATCCCCCAGCCATCCTCCTCCATGCTCGTGCCCTAAGGTGCCCAAAACAGGTCTGAGACGGCAGGGCAGGAGTGTGTGTGTGTGTGTGTGTAAGGGGTGTGGGTAGGAGGGGTAAGCGAGGCCAGTAGACTTATAAGGTCCTTCATTCATTCTCTCGGGCAGAGCTTTCATGCAAACACTCCCTCCTCCTCCTCCACTCACACATAAACAGTATACGGTATCTTTCTACAAACTTCAACGGGCCCCTCATCGAGCATAGAGTAGGACGTGCCACTGTATACAACAGCATTTCCCAAACTAGGGGAAATTTGAATCTAGCAGGGGGGAAATAATTACAATAGCAATAAAAAAAATCCCATATGGATTTTCTCATGTCTGAGAGAGCAAACAAAAGTTCTTTTAGTCGTTACTAACCGCTCTATCTGCTTTACAATATAACTTCATGTTTATCCGTATATTTGTACATTTTGGAAATAAATTAGTAAATAGTCACAGTGTGTGTTGACTCTTTCCCTCGTACACATGAAGGGGGAAATCTGGATGGTTGAACTGGGTGCAGGGGGAAATGACAGAAAATAGTTTGGGACCCACTGGACTATACAACATATTATCCTACTTTATACAAAATACACAACAAATATACTCATATATTTAACTGTCACCTCAATATGTATTGATAAATTGTCTGCAACTGTTGTACTGTAACTGTTATCAAATCGGAAAGCAACCAAAGGAGAAGATTTATATACCGTACCGTATAGGCCTATAATGGTGTAGTAGTGTCGGGAGATTGTATATCACTCCACATATGGTAAAGTAACATTATCCCAGCCTAGTATTGGGTTATACAACACACTCACTCACCCAACCTTCTCGACTCACCAACCCACTCATGCCCCTCCTACACCAACCCACCATTCCCCTCTCCTACACCAACCCACTCCTGGCCCTCTCCCTTCCCTCTTACCAACCCACTCCTTCCCGCCCCTACCAACCCACTCCTGGCCCTCTCCTACCAACCCACTCCTTCCCGCCCCCACCAACCCACTCATGGCCCTCCCCTCTCCTCTCCTACCAACCCACTACTTCACTCTCCCTCCACTTACCCAAAAGTATATAATATAAACTATGAGACTACACCACACTACCGAGTCAGTCAATCTATTTCTTATTAGAACCTGAGGTACAGTTGCGGACACATGAATCAGACACACTTCAAACGGGGGGGGGCCCCTATACACACAACGTCTCATCCTTTATAGACTTTATACAGTATCCTATGCTCAGTGATGGGCCCAGTTTCAGCAGGTATGTCTGTTTCATAATAATGTCCTCAACTGTACATACATATACCCGAATGAGCTCTTTTTATCCTGCAGGCTATTTTCATTTTACATCACACTTTCTTCTATTGGTATGATTAGGCTGCAATCTTATTAACCCCCTCCCTACCTATAGTGCCTCCCTTATCAACACACGCACCGAATACATGTAGATCTAGCCTCTACCTATAGGGCTACCTCGCTACACCAAACTTGTCCCTTACCCACCTATATTCAGTCTGTCCTAGCTTGCCTCCCCACAACACTCCTTCCCCCTCCCACATGATCTCCTATATAGGGCCTATATCCCCTGCCTCAAACTGACGAGTGAAAGAGCTTGTATGGGTGCTCGGCCTCTGACCTTCCCTCCCCATTTCTCCCTCCCTCGGCTGTTACGTGAATGTGGATAAAGGTGATGATGGAGTAACAAAGATGTACACATGTATGTACAGGTACGGCCATGTATGTATGTATTGACTGCCGGAAGGTCACTGAATTATTATTATCAGCAGTCATGATCTTTTTGGCCGTGTAGGAACCGAAGTTTGGTTTGGAAGAATGGTTAAAATGATGACGACAGAGTAGGTTGCCAAGCGAGAGAAGGAATGCTTAGGTTGTTTTGATTATGTGTTCATGCAGCTACTGTCAATAGCTTGTTTACTTCTAACCCACACCTCATGGAACCTTATCACGTATCACCCCTACCACCAACACCACTATCAACAACCAGTACTCACCACCACCACCACAACAACCACTACCCATGTCCAGCTACCACCAACACCACCATCAACATCCACTACTCACCACCATCACCACCAAACCCCCCCCACAACAACCACTACCCATGCCCAGCTACCACCAACACCACTATAACCACTACCCATCATTTCGGTACAACACACCCGTAGCCATCCACCACTAACAACATCAACAACAACACCTCTATCACCACAACAACACAACACATCTCGAGTCTTATCCTGGACAATCAACACCATCGTCATGACAACTGGCAACTGGTAGCTAGGCTAAGTCACCATTCTCTCTCTCTCTGCCACATTACAACACTTCTCTATTGTTTCTTTTCCTCTTCCTTTACCCTCGTCCGCCCATTCACCCTCCTTCCTCTGCTCACTCCTCCTACCTTATATGTATTTATATACAGTATTACCATCTTTTCTTCCTATTCTTTCCATAGATTCTTTACCCTTCCACCCCTACACACCCCTGGGTATAGGTGGCTGCGAATTTCTTCCCAGTATCCCTGCTTGTCGTAAAGGCGACTAAAAGGGGCTTTCACTTTTCCAACCGTCCCTATTTATGTGTAGTGAGGCCGTGTTTCCTCTTCATCTACTTGGAACTGTACTTAATTAACATTTACCGTACCTCTTTTCTGAGTAAAACTTGTGAATATCAACAATAATCCTTTTCTAAACAGATAACCCTAAGACAACTGGGACTTTCCAATGACACATTCAAAGATAATCTGGCGTAGGTTCAAGTTTCCGAAAACGTCCTTTACTTTTAACTATATGAAGATAGAAATTAAATTTAGGACCAACTCACCTCTACAGTATTATCACCGGCATTGTAAAAAAAAAAAAAAGCTATACCGGTACAGTCTCTATGTAAGTGAAAACATTCATAAAATAAACAGCAGTGAGGCATTTGTTGATTTGATTTCGCTGGTCCCTCTTGAACCAAAAATAAACACACAAACAAACAAAACCATGGTGAAATGCAGGTACTCAAGCCTCCTCAAACAGTGTTACGCCATCAGAGCCACTTATGGGTCTGAATGAGAGGCTATTGAATCCAACAAACTACAGTATGCTAACAAATCAGATCCCCCCAATACTAGTAACACTGATGCAGGAAACAGTAGTCATCTAATATTACTATTACTAATAATAATAATAAAAAAAGAGAGAAAACTGATCCCAAAGAAAAGAGAAGTGTTGTGTGGTTATGAAGGAAAGGAATGGTGAGTGGCTGGTGGGCCTTCTCTTCTTCCTCTTCTCCTTGCGCATGACTAGGCTGACTTGAACATGACACCATTTCTAAATCAGAGGTCATCGGCCATGCATTTATTTTATTTTAGTTTTTATTTATTTATCTATTTATTTATTTATTTATTGAAGGGAAATTATTTAACTGGAAGGGTATAATGGTGGTATGTGAGTGTAACGTAATGTTGTATTGTTATGAAAGAGATGTGGTACTTTCATCTGACTGTTATAATCATGGTTCATAAAGTCAATTAGATAAACCAGTCACGTCTCATTCAGGATATAAATTAATCTCAAAGTTCATCTTATCATACCAGAGACCGGGTATGTATTTCAAAATAATTCACGCCATCATACTTGGGAGGTGACAGAACTTTAGGCAGTGACTGTACAACACCACACATACCAACGGATACCCCAACACCACAAGGAAAAGAGTAACAATAAGGAAATCCCTATCACTGCTGGCTGTGAATGTTGTTGTTTGAATTAAGTGTGTGTGTGTGTGTGTGTGTATGTAAAGAGGGGTGGGGAGAGTAGGCTATATATATATATGTTTGAATTGGAGCGAGCGGGTATGTTTGTACACTGCATGTGTGAAAAATGTAAATATAGTACCACATAAAAAAGAAAAAGGAGAGGAATACAAAGGACATTCAAACAGCAACAGACCTACTGGTCCTTGTGAGGCTGCTTGATTTTGAAAAAGAAGAAAAAAGAAGGATGAAGAGGAGGGATAGAGTAGGCGGGCCAAGATACAACACTACTAACGGGTTGCAAACTTATGAAACACACACAAGGAAGTTCTCATTGCACCCACTTAGATGTTCGCCTAATGTTCGACCCAGATTCCACACACACACACGCACACACACGCGCGCGCTAGGGAGACGTTACATGCATGAACTACTACAATTGGGTCGTGAGAACTTGTCCAGCAGCACATAATATCCAAGATCAATACAACACCACACTCAATCTTCCACACAATCGTGAGCTAAAGTTGTGTCACCTCTGCTGTGGTATGAAGTGTTAACTGTAGTGAACTGTGAAGGGATATAATTATAATGGTGTTGTGAATGAGGCGTGAATCTTTTTTTTTTTCTGCTTGACTGTCAACCATGTGATGATATAATTAAATGTAGGAGTGGAGATATGAATATGAGAAAAACGAGGAAGAAAGGGAAGGACAAATGGAAAAAGTAGATAGGTTTAACAAGATGAGATGAGCAGGGAATAGAGGGTACAGTAAATTACGAGCACATGAAGGGGAAACACAGCCTCTGCCTCTCTCGACTTGAATAGAATCGATTCTCAATGTCTGGTTCTTTCTGAGTATAAGGGGATACCATACTGTACAGGTTTGAGCATACACAAATCATCATGAGGGATAATCACTGTCTACTTCAACTGTCAGCTACTGTCTGTGTCATTTAGTAGTGAGGGATAATGCTGAGTATAAACAAATAATGAAGATGGAAAACCACCTTTTATTTCAACTGTCAGCTACTGTCTGTGTCATTTTAGTGAGGGATAGTGTTGAGCATAAACAAATCATCAGGAGGGATAGTTACTCTCCTATACCAACTAATAATGGTTCTACTGGCACCCATTGTTTACAGGCAGCGACTTAGGCATTGTTTTCCCTTTCATCTGCTCGGAAATATTCATGATGATCGAGAAGGACGAACATAGAGGAGGGCTAACGAGGGAAAGATGATGAGAGGGAAGGGGAGGTAGAGAAGCACAGATAGGGGAGGGAAAGTGGGAGACAGAGAGGCACAATAGAGGGAGGGGAGGGCAATGGAGGCAGAGAGGCAAAGTTTAAAATTGGAGAAGGGGATTGGAGGGAGGGAGGGAGAGGTACAGGTAGGAGAGGGGAGGGAGGATATGGCACAGATAGGGGATGAGAGGGGAAGTAGAGAGGCACAGATGTGGAGGGAGAGGGAGGTAGAGGCATTGGGGGGGATAGAGTACCGTAAGCATTGCGTCAGATACTAACTTCAGACACAACGAAGTCCTCTCTCATTTCTCCTAAATATACTCACTCTCTCTCTCTCTCTCTCTCTCTCTCTCTCTCTCTCTCTCTCTCTCTCTCTCTCTCTCAAGCATCCATTATTTATCTACAACGGCAGCTTAAACCCAGTACCGTAGACCATAAAACACAAACACACACACACACAGAGTAATTGTTATTATTGTTGTATGGGTTGGTTGGTGGGAAAGCCGGCACCCACCCACCACTCCTCCTCTAAGCCAGCCAAGGGAAGCATTACAAGGCTATTATTATTACGCCACCACCACCACCACCACCACCACTGTATAGCCTACCTACCTGCCTCGTCTTACATGTATACAGTCAACCACGAAAAAATAAAACGAGAGCGTTAGTCATTACAAGCTTTCGTTTTTGTTACACACACACACACACACACCGAAAAAACAAAGAAAGGAAAAAAGAGCGTTGGTTTTTACAAGTTTTCGTTTTTGTTCCAACACACTCACATATTGTAGCTGAAAAAAAGAAAAGAAAGCGTTCGTTATTACAGGCTTTCGTATTTTTTTTCCAACACACACACACACACACGAACTGTACATTTAAACATTGTGCGTTTATGTCGTGGTAAAAATTAACTGTTTCCCTCCGAAGTAACAAAACCTTAGATACACACTTGGCGTATATTGCAGTGTTTTGTAAGTTGTGGTCAAATACCTACTCGTATAAATCTCTGGTGAAAACTGTCTTGAATTGCATTACATTTATTGAAAAGGCCAAGATATTAAATGGGGGAGCCGGTACATGATAAAGGAATATAGGAAAGACATAAGGCGTGCCGCATAGCCTAATGATTATATCATATAAGGCGTGCGCATAACCTAATCATTATATCATATTAGGCGTGCGCATAGCCTAATCATTATATCGTATAAGGCGTGCGCATAGCCTAATGATTATATCGTATAAGGCGTGCGCATAGCCTAATCATTATATCGTATAAGGCGTGCGCATAGCCTAATCATTATATCATTCCTGACGTTCACGAGTTGTTCCATTGAGTGATATCTGGAAAATAGTGAAAGCAGGTGAGGATGACAGTGCAGCAGGTGTGTCATGCAGTTACCGTTTAATAAGGGGAGGTTCTCTTGTTGGCAAATTGGAAAGCTACTGATTCTTCCAAACTATGCCAGAAATCAGACACCCTCAATAGTACTAGTAGGGGATCTGTTTTTAGGCATAGTTTGAAAGAGAATAGACCTTCCAGAATTCACCAACCCGACTGCAGCAGCTCGTGGCTTCAGGGGCAAAAAGTAGACGGCCGAGAGAAAATAGAAAATACACCTGATGACTTGGCAAGTACTATCGAGTACACAAGTTCGCTCCCTGCCTTTAGATCTTTTAAATTATAAACCAGGAATATATATTATTCCAGTAAATATAAATATATTTTGAACCATGAAAACCAACCTTTTATTATTAATCTTTGCACATTTTCGCTGAGCATGACGAAATATATTGGTGTAGGTCATGGTTGCTTGTTGCGTTTCTTTGGATTAACTAGATTGATATTCAAGGTAAACTGGAACGGGAAAAAATAACCTAGTGGAGATATTTTGTACACGACGTTAGTCACTCACAACAGTCCTACAACAATTTCGTATGAAACGGGAGTAAAAATAATGGTTAATAGTGGTTAATAAAATTCGTACATATTCGTTTCGTATGAGAGGAAATGCATATAGCCTACTATGTAGTGCAAAACATATTCTTATCCGTATGTTTATACATTGAAAATAATGATAAATGTCAGGATATGCTACGATGCCTGGTTCTTATTGATCACCGTTATACACATACTGGTGTTTTCCCCTTAAATGTGTGAGATCAATACAGTTATGTGTTTCTGAAAGCCAGCAGAGACCCAACCTCAACACGCAACAACCACTGTACCAGACTGTGTGTGTGTGTGTGTGTGTGTGTGAGCAGGGAGTGTGGATTGTGGTGGCCTGGATGGGCGGACGATTTGGGATGGGAGAGGGTGGAGGGATAGAGGGTGAGGGGAACGGGTAGTGTGGTGCGTGTTGGGGGGAGGAGTGGTTAGGGGGGGGGGGGGGGTTTGTTTACGTCCACAGCAGACAGCCGGGCGCCACGCGGGGGCTCTCCTCTACACACACTCTCTAACTCCCCGCTTATCTCTATCTCTCTCTCATCGACGTATTGCAGTTTCATCTGACTACGATACAGACTGGTAGACAGACAGACATACATACCAGTTCTATTTATTTTTATTTTGTTTCCGCGGCCTTTCCTCTCTCTTCTACAAACAGTACTGCTAAATACATTAATTAATAACTCTGATCAAGAAGTGTGTTGATGTTGCCAGTACAGAATTTCATCTTTCTTTTTGTAACCTGGTGAACACGTATTGGTTCACTCATTTAAAATCTTGGTTATTTTCGGTTAATGTTATATTACACCTAAAGTTCACATAACCAGGCATTCTTCTGCAACTTATAAACACTGGAATGTACAGTCGTGGCACATAGTCCTTGAACAGACTTCCCCTTACACCCTGGTCAAGGACTATGTGCCGCGACTGTACGCCAAACGTATATCTATATATATCTGGTACATATTTGTCACGATGATGATAATAATAATAATTATTATTATAATTATATATATTAAAAATATTTCAATGGGGCCTGATGGGTTACAAATGGTGTGTGTGTGTGTGTAAGAACTACTGACCTCAACTGCACCAACCAAGGTCACTCTTGTTATTAACCTCTCTTGGGTGAATGTATGAACAAGTAACTGGTAATCACAATATGATTCCAATTTGGTATTACAAGTACAGAACACATATATACATAGTTTACACACTGATAACGTTGACACTAGAATAAACATACAAGAGCACATACATACAGTTTACTCTATAAACAATGATAAGGTTGACACTACAGTAAACATACAATAAGCGAATGACTTCTAATTAGTGGATTTAGGACAGCTAATCTCGTGAGGTAACAACTTATAAGATCTAGAGCCTTGGGACCGTTTACTCGCTCGACCTCACTAAGGATCATATAAGTTTATACTTAAACATATTAAGTTATAAGTAGATTGTATTTTGCACACACACACACACACAGATAGATAGAGAGAATGAGTGTGTTTGTGTGATGGTACAGGTTAGGCCTACCATGTCCTCTTCTTCCTCCCCTGCCACCTGGCTCCTGTCTACCTGTACCCAGTAATTAGATCCCCAGCACAGGTGATACGATACTGCGACTTGTTGTACACTTTTGGTACATAGGCTACGCTGGAGCGCCTTGACTCCTCCAAAGTATGCCACGAAACAGGACCAGATTAATGAATGCAAATATAGGTAGCCTGTTGCTTGGACTAGTTAGGAAGAATCGAGCAGCTCCAGATTTACCTAAAATGTACTACCCCCTTAAAAACTGGAGGATGGCGAGGCCTTCTAACACTTCCACAAAACATCACATATAAGCCTACTGAAGGAGCTTGTTTCGTGGCATAGTTAGGAGGAACCAGAAGCCACCAAAACTCATACACGATCACAGGGTCCTTAAATAAAATGACCTTAGATATACATGTTTCTCATACAGTCCAGTGGTTATTTATAAGTGTTAGTTCTGCAAGTTTTGGGTTTAATTTATCTTGTAGTGAAGTACTATAAATCTAAAGAAAAAGCCAAGATAAGAAATGCGGGGGATGGTAACATTTTAGCTCACTCTTTCACTCCCTTTCTCCTTCATTCACTTCTTTCCCCCACCCCTCTCTCTCTTTCACTATTCCCCCCACCCCCACCCCCTCTCTCTTTCACTCTTTTTCCTTCACTTCTTTCCTCCACCTCTCTCTCTCCCTTTCCTGCCGCACCCACATCTCATAAAATCACAAGCACTTCCTTTTATTTACTTAACTTTCTACGCTTTCATGTTCATTTCTTTACATGTGTGTGTACGTGTCAACTGTGTACCACTGACTGACTTGTGGGTGTGTATATTTGCATTATCAAGTGTGTGTGTGTGTGTGTGTGTGTGCGCAGCGGGAGTGGATGCACGCAGAAGGAACTGGTTTGTGAATACGTAGGCGAATTTATGTACGTATGTATATGTGCATGCAGCAGGTTTCTGTCTGTGTGTGTGAGAGAGAGATGTACATTACTTAATTTATATTACCGATCGATTATATACAGTATTTACTCACAACAAACCAACCAGTCATCTGTCCATCCATACAACTAACCAACCATTAATCTATCCATCCATCCAACTAACCAACCAACCAACATACATACTGTACATATCTTGACACACAAATGTTGGTGTGAATAGATGGTTTAGCATACAAATAGGCTTGTATATTCATGCAACCAGTGTCACCAGTGGTTGGAGGTCAATGTGGACGTAGTGAATACCTGTGTGTGTGTGTGTATGTGTGTGTATTATTAGCAGTAGAGAGAAGTGTGTATGTGTGTATTATTATTAGTAGAGAGAAGTATGTGTGTGTATTATTATTAGTAGAGAGAAGTATGTGTGGGGGAGGGGGTAGCATAGATAAATTAATAAAGACACAGACACACACAGAGCGAGAGGTGGTATCGTAGAGTGAGAGCAGATGCTGAGGTGTGTGTGGGCTTAATGGAACTATCTGCCTTAGTGACCGTTTGCTTTCCTGTGCTGGATTCACACACTCGTACAACACACACACACTTTTAATCCACTCACACAGACACCAAACACACACACTTTTAATACACTCACACAGACACCAAACACACACACTTTTAATCCACTTACACACACAGTAAACTTAACACATACACACTTTTAATCTACTCACACACAAACAGAGGAGTAGCGGCTGCACACATTAACAGGTGGTAGAAATAGATAACAAAACACACCAAAACACATGCACACACGCACAGGAAGACTTGAGCGTGCACACAGATAGCCTATACATGCACACAATTATTAGTCGCCAGCATTTTGACACAAACACACCAGATGTAAAAACAATGCATTGATTTTCTATAGGTATGATGGTAAACCGAGAGAACATTGTTGTCAATACCGGTTAAGGGGGAAGTACAGTGTTGGCAAATCTGGAGCAACCTATTCCTCCAAACTATTCCAGGCAACAGGATACCATTAACTTTCTTCCTCTGGGTCTGTTTCCTGGCATACTTTGGAGGAATCAAGGCACTCCAATCTGTCAAAAGTATACTCTCCCCTTAAGACAAACAATATAGAGATCAGATAGGGACTGTAATTTAAAAATCTGACACATAAAATAACGTACACTATCAATATGTAACGACTGTGAAAGCCAACCAATAGCAAAGATGGAAAAGTAAAATGTATTGAATATAACTTACATTACTTTTTCCTGGATTGACAGAGGAAAATAATCTGTTAGGTGACGTGATTCAAAGAGCAAGTTTATAAATAGGTAATAACATACGGTAAGGTATTATAGACGCTATGAAGGGAAATGTGTTGTTGATTTAGGCATGCAGGTGGGTGAGAACTGCGAAGGTAAGCTATGATATTCCACTATAAGTCTGATTGGTTGAAAAGGAGAGAGAGAGAGAGAGAGAGAGAGAGAGAGAGAGAGAGAGAGAGAGAGAGAGAGAGAGAGAGAGAGAGAGAGAGAGAGAGAGAGAGAGAGAGAGAGAGCATAATAACGTTCTGGTACACAGCGTGAGGTGATGATGTCAAAGTGGGCCATTAATGAGATTTACCGTATATTCTCTTCCTTTGGCACCCACGGTTGGAAAAGCAACCAACCAACCAACCAGTCAGCCGACCAACAAACCAACCAGTCAGCCACCCACACAACCTACCAGCTAATCTACCATCCATCCAACCAACCAACCTACTAACTGGTCAGGCAACCTATCAGCCAACCAACTAATGAGCTATCCAACCAATGAGCCAAGTCAGCCAACCAGTCAATCTTCCGTCATTTCACTTGAACATGAACAGGACAAGAGGGCAATGAACTTACTACTGTACTTAAATCCTACTTTAATACATTTACACAAAAAAGGACAATACATTGTAATAAGATGGAGCAGGTACTGTACATTAGCGCCAGATAATATAATTGTGTATACAGAATACTTCATATGAAGAGCAGTGGTACCGGTATGTATGAATGAGTGTGTATATATGAATGTACCTTATGTATATATAAATGTATATAGGTATGCATGAATATATGTGTGAATGAGTGTGTATATATAAATGTAAGTATGTATGAGTGTATGTATGTTGTGCGTCGCAGCATACCCATTACTTCCTGTACCGTAGTAGTATTTAGAGCGACGCAACGAGAGGCGTTAAAAATATCTTCCTCGTGACGCAACGCACTGCCTTGTTGTCACTTATCATTAATTATATATCTATATATTTACATGGGAGGGGGGGGGGATATGATGTGACCTTTATTTTGACCTATTTTTAGTTTGAGGGAATTCTGTAACTTTCTTTAGAATGCGAGTCGACCCATCAACTATTCCGATTTTAGTGACTCTTCAATTCACCAACAACAACAGAGTCTCTCCCCTTAATTCAGTTCGAGGAGTTAAATTGAAGTATGGCAGTGAGGAAGGTGTGTATGTGTGTTTGTGTGTAGTGAGTGGTTCAAGGATATGCCATGTCCCCACATCCATCCGTACCCTGGACCATCCCTACTCTTGGGAACTCCGAGGACACAAACATCCGTGGTGGTCTACAGGATGTGTGTGTGTGTGTGTTACCAATGTGTTTATACATTATACTAATAAGGAATCTGTTTCGTGGAATCAGCGGCGTCCCTTTAATATACTGTCAAGAGAGTCTCCCTCAATGCCTGAATTAGATAGTGTGTAAAGGAAAGAATAGAGAGGACAGAGGAGAGTCAAGTAAGTGCCAAGCTTCTATAAACGGTCCCACCACAAACAAGCGGACTTGGTTGAGGTCTCTCACGTGGCAGACGCTGCAGATGAGATGACGCAAGAGGCAACACTCGGCTCACTTCAATGCCAAACACCACACACGTCAGGGGCAAACACTATTCTAAAATACCATGACTAAACACCACAGCCAACTCTTGTCGTGTAAACAAATCAACTCCCAGGGTTCGTAAACATGACTCAAGGATTTTTAACATTAACCATGACTCAAGGATATTAAAACTAACCATGATGATTCTTAAGATGTTAAGGATAACCATAGCTAAATTAAGGATATTATCACTAATCATGGTGACTAAAACTAATCGTATAGTGTATTATAGCTGTTGATTTCTGCAATTGGTTGATAAAAAAAATCACACAAAAGCTGACTGATATACAAAAGGCTTACTGATATTCACCCCATTCTGGACTTTTGGTGGTGATTGTACATAAACCTTGCTTGCTTTTGGGATTAGTCGACGGAAACTGAGACACGTATTTTCCTGTCAGTTCGGGGTAAACAATAGTCACCCAGCCACACGCCGCTCAACTTGTCTCAGATTAATCACTTCCAGACTAACCACTACGACCGTCTTGATGGCAAATGAGAGGGCTAGCCTAATGATTCCCCTAAAGTCTAAACTATCAGGATGCAAACTAACCTCAGTGTAACTAACATTAAGTCAGGTTCGTAGCATAGTTTGGAGGCATCAGTTAGTAGCAGCCCTTTAATTTACCGTGAGTAGAGTAAGTATGATGTGTGTGTGTGTAACGTGAGGTAGCTGCTAGCCTACTACATACATATACGTTGCATGAGTCACCGACCACATCTACCCCTCCCCTCCTCTTCAACTGCTGTTGACTTACCGTACGCTGTGTTATCTAGCCGCCCTGATAACGTATCTGCGTGTCCTCTCTCACAGCCACTCACTCACGACCCTCATCAACCCATTCTCACTCTCACACAGCCACTCACTCACGACTTTCATTAATCCATTCTCACTCACTCACTCTCCTCTTATGTTTCTCTGTCAGTCTGCCTTCGAGTTAGGGCTACTGCCTGAGGTGATGTGGACAATAAATACTTTCAGGGTTTGAGGTCGAAGTCTTTAAGGGACCCTGTGATCGTGTATGAGACCTTGTGGCTTCTGATTCCTCCTGACTATACCACGAAACTAGCTCCTTCCATATAGGTGGTGTTTCGTGGCAATATTTGAAGGACTCAAATTTTCTGACTACATCACAGGGTCCCTTATTAAGTATTTATAGAACATTTGACTCACTACCAGGCTGTTTATAATCAAGAACATTTTGATACACCAACGTGACCACTCATGACATTTTCATTTTTCAATATTATCGTTCTAGCACTGATTTTCCCCTCATTCTTTCGTCATCGTGTCAAATGTGTCCTATCAACCGTTCCTTTTGTCCTTGTGACAAGTTAAATGTTCCTTCATCCTTCCGTCCTCGTGTACCTTTCTGGTCTAAAGTTATGTCGCCTCTCTGGTGCAATGGTCAACTTTGAAAATATTATAATGAAACTTGACTTTCTTCTGACTAACAATTTCGTGGTGTACAGTCATACAGAAGAAACTCACGTCTCATTTCACGACAACTTTATTCTCAAACTCTCACTCACCATCATACCAGAGAGGCGACAGAACTTTAGACCACGATTGCACAGGTGTCTTCCCTCCCTTCACCTGTCGACCTTCCCCCTCCCCTCACCCTGCGGCCTCACTACACGCATAACACGCCACTCAGCATCGATTTCACTCCTCACTCTGTCACTAACTAAACACCTCTTACGTATGTACTACTCGTATTATTTTCACCACCCACACACCACTTTTCAAATTACTGAAACACTTCCTGAAAAAAAAAAAAAAAAAAAAAAAAGTGCAGATGACCCGGAAACACTGCCTCAGTCACTACACGTAGACAGTGGGTGCCAGGTGAGTAACCAGTCACTGGACGTAAACATTGGGTGCCAGTAGAACTCATTGCCTAATTGATATAAGGAGATTATCCCTCATGCCTTATAGTGAGTGACTTGTTTATGCTCAACATTACATCCCTCACCACCAACTGACACACGATACACTTTTCACTTCAGCTTGGAACACAATACCATATGATGCTAGTATTACTGCATTACTTACACATGGAGCTAGGCACGGACTTATTTACCTGCTTTTAAACGTCTGTGACGACTTGACAGTTTAATAAACATACATGTGGCAGCTTCAGTTAAGTTAATTATCTGCCTCGTCACTGTGGAATACCTCACATTAACTTCTACACACATTATGAAAGTCATCGAGCACCGAAGCTATCATATCAGCTTGTAGTAATAGCACAACACGTACTGTACAGTACCAATTCCTATTCTTTCTATCTTCATCTATTTTATCGAGTTCTAGTTGACACAAACACGACAGGCCTATTTACTATACCGGTATATACCCAAGGGTAACACTATTACAACGACAAACAGTGGAAGAAGTGTTGTTGTCTCGATATCCGGCACAGTGACGTTGCTGACACAATTATATAGAAAGAAGTAGAAAATAAAAATATGTCATCTCATTCTCCTGACAACATTCAAATCAGCACTCCCAAGCTCGTTACTCTGAACCTCCATTGGCAGCGGACTTGGCTTTAATAAAAATCTGGCCGTACAGTACAAAAGGCCTACTTACATGATTGAGGTGATGCTGTGGAGCTCCACCGTTTGGTACAGCTTCTTGAAAAAATATACTAAGCGCCGTCTGAAACAAACAACACACAAACCACATGTTAGTGTTTTTACATGACGGTCTAGGGGACTCTGAGTAACATATAACTTTGATAATAATGATTAAAAAATACTTACGATGACAATAATGATACGAAGTGATACTAAAAGATCGAAATGTAATTGGTGTGGAGAAATGCCAGTATGCAACCTTGATCAATTAACACACATGGCACACACAGCAGTACGTCATGTAAGAGTATATTAATTAATGATCCCTGGAGACAATAGTGGAAATCCTTTAATTACCCACAATTTACACTCTAATTTAACGTAAGCAAGAGGGTGCCACATTGTTACTTTCTTTACCTAACACTTCCCTGACTTATTCGACAGATAACGGACAGACTTTTATCTTCATTACTTAGTTTACTTATTAGTGTTTACTATGGGTTCAAACGGAGTAACTTGAGAACGGGAATGCTGTTAATGGTACGGGATTAAATTATTCACATTCTCTAGGTTCCAGTACGAGGTTCGATTATTAGGCTAGATAATACTAGATGCATTTCTAATCATGCGTATAGCATATTCAGCAAAAATGTTCTGATCAACATTCAACATCTGTTAAGACGAATGCAGTTAGTTACTAAAGTTACTGGTGACGTTAGGGCAAGCTGCATGGCTTGGTAACAACGGTATCTGGCACTCCTCTCCTCACGATACACTTTGTTTACACTAGTCAGCTGATACTAGGTCAATGCCGATCACATCCATCTGTCATGGCAGTGTTACTACCATTCTAACAGGATCGCAATTATATTCCATCATCATTATTACCTTTGTAAAGGGCGGGGTGGAAACAGAACTATTAGACTGGGGGACGAAACTTGAGTGTAACACTCCCCCAAAGGCCCAAACACATGACACTCCATCTGTATCACATGCATCCCACTTCTTCCTTACACATCCCTATCCACTACCCCGCCCTAAGCAAGCTTTAAGATAGGACTTCCTAAGTTCCTAGCTGTATCCTTCCTCTATGAAGAGCCAATCAAGTTCATACCATATTCATATCATATCATACCAAAGGGTGACGACTACACATGGCTAGGTACAGTAACCATAAGCACTAACAGACCTTTGTTCTTTTAATATTAGCCTCATTTATGCAGTAAGTTGCCTCTCTATTTCAGAAACTCATTCAAGTACTTCATCCAATTTTAACTAAGTTCAGAAACAGGCTAACATGAATCAAACTTTACTCACCTCAAACTGCCAGTGTGCTGACTGTAACAACTGTCTGGCCTGTTCTCTGGTTGCCCCAGCCGCCATTACAAATTGATTTATCATTACCTGGAGAGAAACATAATCAGGCAATCAATATTACAAAGTAATTTATTGTTCTCTACACAAAAAAAATAATACAGTACCGGTACAGTGCAAAGAAAATCACTTCGTTTGCAGGTACAGTACTGTATAAGAATGAAGGATGCCAGAGGTTTCACCACCTAGAGGGTTTGCGCCTGTGGTTTCGCTAACTAATGAGAATCCTATTCACCACCGAGTGGATTTGCTAGCTAAACATTTCACTTTTTATTGAATATATCGTTATTGTCATATATAAACCAATATACGTTTGATCCTCATTATTGGTCAAATAGCCTACACTGACACTTTCATGGATGGTATTTTGAAAGCTATCAGTTTAGCCTTAGAGTTACCACTGTCAAGCTGCACACTGTAGGAAACCCGAGTACTGTACTTTGTTATAAAGTGTTGATGGTGATACGGTACCACATCACCAGTTTTGCATACCCTATGATAAAAATAACAACCTCCCTGTGTGGCTTGTAATTACTACGGTAAATATTAGACTGACATGTCTTTGCAAAGGTGTGTTTATAACCTGTAGATGTCTAGGGTAGGCAGAGATCATTAGGTCAACCATATAAAAACATAATGGTTAATGATAATTATATCTGAACACTCTTGAAGGCTCTGGTAAATTTTTCGAGTTACATATATGCAAAATTTTCAGACAAAAATATAGTTTTTCCTAGCTTTTCATATGATTTGTTCGATTTTAACATTAATTTATTGTGCAAATATCCTGTTTTGGCCATACCCCATCACTCAGCTTTTGGCAAAAGTTGGGCTCGAGGTTTCCAGGTTTTGGCGAGCACATATACTTGTTACTTGTTTATTCTATGCCCCGCTCCACCAGTAACTGGTGCTCCGCAGGGCCTCCTTCAATATTATTAAACACTATACCGTAATCACCTGTAATACTCATATCATCCGTGTCGTAACACTCAGCGAACAGATGTGTTTTCAGTCTTTTCTTAAAAATCGTGCAATTTTCACTTCTCCGGACATTTAATGGCAATCCATTAAAGAGTCTTGGTGCACGCCTTTCAAACGCTCTGAACCCCATTGTCAGATATTAGTTTATTTTAGAATTAGGCAGACCTGACCTGACCTAACCAAATCTGGATCGTAGCAGACTAACGGGACCTAACCTTAACAGACTACCTGGATCTAACCTTAACAGACTACCGGGACCTAACCTTAGTAGACTACCAGGAGTCGTGCAAGGTAACACCTACCTATATATCAAACTTACGGAGATCTGACTATAAGAACGTGTACCACAGTGAAAATTAGATATCTCACACATGAGTAATTCGGTAATCATTACAAGCCTCTTTCCACTAGCTACCATAACCAATAGACCAGTGTAACCCCAAGTTTACCAGAGGATTAGACCCTGCAAAATACAGGTAACGTTTGCTGGGATCTAAACTAAAATTCTTAATAATTAAGGCTAAGATAAAACACTAACACTGCAAAGGTAGACATACCTCACATAGTTTTTGATGTCACACAGGCTTATTCATTCAGTATTTGTAGGTAGTGGAACAGGTAATGTTGAACTAAATGGTCCCACACTCTCCTCTCTCTCTATATATATATATACCATAGGTTAGAATAATAACAAAGCTTAATGCATCAAACTTGCTGGGAAGTTAGCCTTTGTATACCACTATATAGGGTCAGGTTAGGTCTGTCTGCTTTAGGTGATGCATAATGTTGTAAGTTACGATAAAGCATCAATTCCAGGGCACATATTTAGTCGACTGCCCTTATACGTTTGTTTAACTTAGCTTTTGGGATTCAATGGTAGCCTATTTCAATATATAATCTATTAGGCAATAAGATACTATTATGTTCAAGATGAATACAACTAAAAAAGTATACTGTATATACGATAACCAAATTATTATTAACTTAGGTGATGGCTCACACACACAATGACTGGAGTGAGTAAAGTATACATACAATCACTAAAATAGTTTCTGTTTCATTCCTCAGTTTCTGTCACATTAAGTAACTAATCTATAGTGAATGCTGCAAACGTTTAGACTAGTAATTCATCATGTCATTATTTTCTTTTTATTCCATTTCGATTCATTGATAAAAACACAGGCAACACCACACTCGATGAGACCACTCGTACCCGATTGCCAAAGGTTTCTTCTTCCTCGTATACATTTTTACTGTTTATATTTCAACACACATGGTTATATCCCATACCTACATCAGTTCTGTAATAACTAATTAACGATGATATTCTACACGTTCAGTAACTGAGACAAAAGCTAATTACCTGCTCGCGTAAATTAGTGTCCATGGTGAATAACAACCCCACACACTCACTCCTCTCACGACTTCATCGACCACACTGGCTGTGTTGTGTTTTCAAAATACAGATGGGAAATGTTCCAATAATATCACTGCCAAAATAACCCTAATATATTATTTTGACTTTAGTACAGCAAGAAAAGTAAAACGTATTTATTTTAAAATACTGATATAATCTGTGGTCTTATATGCGTTTGCAGTGTTCATGAAGTAAATGATATGGGACACAAAATATTTGAAGGAAGAAAAGACAAGTTGGTAGCCTTGACAACGTGTATCATTGAATGATTGTAAACATTAATTTGTCATCTACTTGTTGATAAAGTATCACTTAAAAAAATATCAAATATAACTTTTAGTTATGTTTGGAATTTTGTTCATCAATTTTATTTTGCAAAGCAATAATAAACGTATGTTAACTATTTTTAAAAGCTCTCGGAAGTTTCTTAAGATTAAAGATATGTTTACAATTTGTGAGACTGTCATACATCACAACATTATATTTATTATTACAAAATTAAGCACCTTTGAAGGTCTTCTCAGAAACTACACAAGATAATTGTAATTTTCAAACATATACGTATTGCATAGTGAGTTGATAAAGGAGAATGTGATCATTTGAGTTGAAACTAAAATGATCCAAGATACTACATGGCATTTATTATACGATGTGATGAAATGATGCACCCTCTAAGAAAAATCAATATAATGAGACATCTCTACTAAAGTAACATGTTGATATGGTGCACGTAGAAATAAATCACGTTTTCTCCAATGACTGAGTAAGTGTTGATTTACTACACAATTCATGTGTAATAAGTAACTGATTCAAATCTTGGCTATTGGTCCAGAAAGCGATTAATTCATTACATCAATTTACTTTAGGAATAAGTAACAGTAGAATTAAAGAAACCCATCTTTGGACTCGTACATGAATACATGCAAACTTCGGAGGGGGAGACATGATCAACTCTTATAACCTAATAACGTTCATGACCATCTTTAATAAGGGTTAACATATAGTTTAACATACTGCCTTTATCATTGACACTACCCAGAAAACAATGGATAGAATATATTATAATCAAGTCCCGCTCACCAACAAATGAGGTGTAGAGGTGGTACACAAATAGTGGCATCACAGGGAGCCTCACGCTTTTCTTCTTGCTTTCTTCAATTTATCTTATTTTTTCTGCTGGAGGCTGGAGAAAAGATGGAGTTGTCGCAGCTCACTGGTCTCCGTTTGGCTCTTTATCTTGGCATTTCCACTCATGTAAGTAATACTGCTTGTAATTCTCTCAATACTTCTTTTCATAAACCTTACAGAGATCATAATAAATAAACACATTGGAGGTCAGGTGGTGAAAACTTTCACTAAGATTTGAATTTCCCGCGTTTTTTGGTAGATACATTACAATCAATAAAAATAGTTTTTAATTTCTACTAATTTTGTTGGTAATTTTATGCAATAAAATATCTTCATGTTAAAAAATGCTACAAGACATTATCAATGTAGATAACGTGGAAATTCAATGTAAACGGAATACGAATCTATTATGTAATGTATAACCTTTATATATGTGAAAATAATATCACTAAAATTATTTATTTATCAATTGTAAGTGTAGAGTTCATAAATTCACTTTGACAACTTCGGTTTAAAATATAAACAAACGCTAATAATTTTGTTGCCGCCATCCTCAACATGTTTTGGTGTTGAGAGCGGTGCTGGAAACTGCTTTTGTTAACATTTAATGGCCTCAACTCAGCATTTCGACTCAAAACAGTTAAATTATTATAGTTTCTACTTGACTGTAATATAATTAACTAAAGGACATATATATACAGTGAGGGTGACGCTGGCAATGAAAGGAAAGGTGAAAGTGGATTTTAAGAGGGAATTTCATTTCAGCGCCAATTCACTGATCTTTAACGTAATTGCAGTGTGTGAATAATTTAATGGTGTTGGGGAAGAGAAAAGGTCGCCTGGCTTTGTGTATAACGAGATATAAGAGACCAGGTGAGTAGAGTGTAATGTGTTTAAAATGTAACTAACTTAAGCCTAACTAAAGGAGTAATTAGTTCGGTATTGGTCAAGCGTTTGTCCATAATTACTATGATTAATTTTGGGTATTATTACAGAATGACTGGGTTTATGGCTAGGCTTGAGCAGTATTACCACATTAGGTTAGGTCCTGGAAATTTGCCCCAGTCACTTAAGTTAATGATAGTTTACACTGGTTATACCCGTTAGTTTGCCCAGGTTAGGTCCGGTAGTTTGCCCAGGTTAGGTCCTGGTAGTCTGCTGTGGTCTAGGTTAGATTAGGTCAGGTCAGACTAGTTTCCAAATTATGTTTGTAAACGGGGCATTTCCGAGAGAAACACCATAGATGAAAAGTGTCTTAGAATGGTTCAAAATAGTGGATAATGATACTAATATATACAATATAGTGAACCCAGGATAAATTTACAGAAAACCGAACCCAAGTTTTCTGTAAATTTACCAAATTTTGTTCTGTCAGATACATTTCTTAATACATGTACGTAATTTCTTCATAGGTCATTTCCGTCGCTCTCTTAATACAACTACCATTAAATGAATATTTTTCTTAATCTGTGGTGTGTACGGCGGCCATATTGGTGCGAACGGCCGATCAGCGTGCTTGATTAATGCGCCTCAATTTCAACAGCCAATCAGTGTGTTTATTTACAATGGCTTCCCTTTGTACCGAGTGTTCGTCTGTCCACAAACGTATTCTTCAGTACTATTTTGAGAATAATGAAGCCAGTTTAGACTTAATATGTCCATGGAGTATAACTGATATCAGGGAATTGCCCCACGTGTAATAAGACCTCTATTTACCGCCACTCCCATTAAAAAGGTACCACAATACCAATTCACGATGGCCACCCGAGTGTTTACATCGTCCCAGTAGACTGCTAAGGTTAGTCCCCGGTAGTCTGCCCCAATTAGGTCCCGGTAGTTTGCTGCAGTCTTGATTAGGTTAGGTGAGGTGAGGTCTACCTAATTGTATTTAATGTGTAGTAGTGTTTTTCAGATGAATTTAGTTCAAATATGGCGAAAATGAGGTGTTTTTGAAGATTGGGTTGGGGGAGGCAGGGGAGTGATATCTCCCAAAACACTAATTTGCGACGGATGTGAATAATAAATTAGTTAAAAACACACCATAAAACCTCGAGCCAAAAACAAATTATGGACAAACGCTTGACTATTACCATTAGTTCTTCAGAGGAAATTCATATTACCAAATAATTTACTACCAATTTTATTATTATTATTTTAAGTTAGATTTCTCCCTTTTTGAATATTCAATAACCCTCCTTCACCAGTCTTTAGCATCAAGGGCTTCATTGTTAATTTGTAGTTCCCCAAAAAATGTTTAACCAATATTTGTACAAGTTAGGCATATCATACTGTGGGACAGTCTAATCGGTGTATGTGTGTGATGATTCTTCAACTACGTACCATACAGCCTAATCAAGGTCTTTATATCCTCAGTTGTTGCTGTTGTAGGTTGCACAATACAGTAAGCCGTCTCCACAATGTCTGAGAAACCAAAGGGTAAAGGAGATGCAAGGAAGAAAATGAAGACTTCTGATAAGGTGAGTAGGCTACAGTACATCTCATACCGTATATTACAAACATATTTTACAGTGAAAATGGCAGGATAAAGATTTCAAAGGAGTCACAAGAGTGCGAGAGGAAGGAAAATCGTTGCAAAGTAGGAGGGGAGGGAAAAATGGGTTGCTAATATTTAAGTCTCGCAAGTCAGAAGAGATTTAGCAGATTGATAATTATTATTGTATTTTAGGAGTGTTGATAAGCAAAATCAGGCATCGTAAAATGGGTAAAAACATTGTCATAATGTAAGCAGAGATAATATCTTTAACTTATTATGTTGCAATATTACGGTAAATAGTTATACAATTTATGTTCTTTCTTTTAGGGTGAAGAGCATCATAACATTACCTATAGCTTTGATCCCAGCTACAAGTTGAATGAGCCTGAGATACAGAAAGTGGCTGATGCAGACATGTTCCAACCAATGTACTTCCTACGGACACACTCCAAAAACAATGATCCAGCAGATGTACAGACACAGGTACAGAAATGGTAACCAAAGCTAGACATTAGACATTAACTTGAGCCAGTACTGAATCAGATATTTACATCAACCTGATTTTTGTATTCTGCTTTTAGTATTTCTTCTTTTATTTCAGAGTCTCTTGAATATTCTTTGTCTTCTCTTGAAATGGATTCAAATTGACGAAGCAAAAAATCTATTACATGACAAAAATGGTTGAAAGAGATTTTCTGAATAGAGTGAATGTTATGACTGGTAATTGTAACCCAGATTTAACTTGGCAGTTCATAAAATTTCCTATTGTAATCCTTCACCAAAGACAAATATAGTGGTTGTGTTGTTGTTGAAGTTCCTCAAGCTGTCTGGCCGAGCAGCCCCGAGCTCGTGAGGAAGACCATGGCCTGAACCGGGCTTTCCCACAGTGCCCTCAGAGAGTGTATGTTGTGTTATTGGCGAGTGTGGTTGTGTGCGTTGCAGTCTTCCGTAATGTGTTTAATAGAATGTGTTATTATGTATGTGTTGTATATTTTGTTTGTGAGGTTGTGGTGGGGATGGCATCAAATGCTTTACTAATGTCCAATGTAACTAGGAGTGTTCTGTGTGGGGGTCTATCTGAGTTGATGCCATCAAAAATTCTTTGTGTGAGGTCTGTAAGAAGAGTGTTTGTTGAGTGTAGCGGTCTGAAGCCGTGTTGTGAAGATGCAATGGGGGATGTGTGGTTTTGTGTAGGCTATGGTACTTGAGGAAGGAACAAAGAATTTATTTAGTTTCATAGATGATGCTGCTGAATACTGTACAGTAGTATATATTATTTTTCCTTTCAGATTTGGCAGTGTTCCTTTGAACCCAGGCAGGGCAAGTCAGATTCCACAAATTATACTGTGGCTACATGTGGAGGCTCATCAGTATGTTTTATTGATGTGGAATCTGGAGGAGTCGTATTGAAGTACAATAGAAATACAAAGACGTAAGTTATTATATTTTGCAACCAGGTAGTACAGTATACATTTTTTGGAATATTACCTTACATTAGATGAGCTATTTTGGGTATTTGTTATAAAGGTACAATAAAGACAGTAATGTATTTCCATAGAGCAACTGCTGGTGAGATCCTGTATGCCCAGGTCTGGTCACGAGTTCCACTGGATGATCTGGGATTAAACAGCATCACTATCCTGGCCGCTGCAGGGGGACGCTCTACTGTTGTTGTCATGCATCCTGAGGCTGGGGTTTGCTACCAGATGTTCCGCACTGTTCCTAATAAGGCCGCTGCTGTTATCAACTCATTACAGTTTCACCCCAAGAAAGCCACCTGGTTATTTTGTAAGTATTAGAAGCTAACTGTTGGAGGTTCTTCTGCCATGGCAATAGTACTTGTATAAATGTTTAGTATAAGGAAAAATATTACAATTATTTAAATTCCATTACAGGTGGGCACCAGGATGGACAGATTCAGTTGTGGGATGTGGGTGTTCCATCACTACCAAGCTACAGTGTAACTCAAGTCCACCTCCTAACCATACCAGCTGTGGCACGTGATGTTTACAACCTCACCTTTTCAGCCACACATGATTTGCTTCTTGCTGGATGTGATGGTGGACTTGTTGGTTGGAAAATTGACATGAAGAAAGTGGAAACAAATGAAAGGTAGTGCCAGAACTTTGAAAGGTTAATACTATCTGAAGAGCTTTTAATTATAATTTCTTTTAAATTTCATCAAACCTATAATACACAATGTTTGTTCAGCATGATTTTCCTTAAGAGGAAATACATTGATCAAGTTATGCTATTCTACTAAACTTGTTTTTTTTATTGTATATGACTGTTTATAGTAGTGGAAATACTTGGTGTTGCCTTGATTAATTAATATAATACAGAAAGCACTCATAAATGCCTTATTATTTTCAGGTTAGAAAGAACCATGTTTGTGTTACCAGATGTGGATGGGAATGGCACAGTGTTGGACTCGGTAGTGATGGTCCGTGATGACTTACTTGCAGCCAAATGTGCCCTACATGGCCAGATATATATTTTCTCATTGAAAGAAGCACTGAAGAAGAGGACTGTAACAAAGTATGATATCTATTTATTGAAAAGAAGAGAAATATGAAAGGAATCCTATATTTAGTTTACTTGAAAAGGCTTAGCAAAGCTAAATGTTAGCATATGAGATTCTCCACAAAATGTTAAGATGTCAGTGCCCTTCCCACAATAATTATGAATGAATGATAATTGTTGGTGTTTTTTTTTTCTTCCAGAAATGCAATCCAGTATGAAGTTGTGGTGAAGGAAGAAATGATGCTGAGGCTGCGATGGAGTGACACTGATAACTACTATATGAATATGGGTGTTGATCCTAGTAAGTTATGCAGTTTTTATATTACGGTTCTTTCCTTTCCTTTTCATTAACATTCATGGTTGTGTAAGGGAGGATAATTGTCATTTTTATACAAATAGAAATTAAATATTAAATAGATTGTATTGATAATAATATTTCCTGCTTTTAAATAATGTGTGTTGATGTGCAGGGTCATGCATCTTGGTGTGTGGTGACGACAAGGGAGCTCTCTGGGTGTATGACTTGGCTGATTATGTGACTGGCAAAATCAGCAGTCCTATCACAAATGGTGCTCTACTTCCACTCCAGGAACCAGTCAAAATTCTGGAGTGGCCTGAACTGGAAGATGCTGAGGTAAGACGGTGAATATTTGATTCTTATGAAATGTCTGATTACTTTTGCTTTCTTCCCGGACCAACTAATTTTTGCATTCGTAGGTTTAAGTCTACATTAATGTATATTTTTACATTGGCTAATGTTTTTTGCCACATATTTGAGCTATGGCTAATATTTTATGAGTAACATTAATACAGTACTTGGACCAACATAACACCAGAGGATATACCATAATTTATCACAGGAAAACATCTTCATTCCACAATTATTTAAACTCCCAGAAAGTGTATATTACACATTGCAGTATCATCTCAGTCAAGGGTTTTAATAATTATTTCTTTGATGATAAATAATTTGTCAATTTGCAGGTGGAAAAGGCAAGAAAACTGCGGTTGGATACTTACGACATTGTAGTGGACAACTGCGCTGTGTCACGTGGAGGGACGCACATTGTGGCTGTCACCTCCAATAATATGGTGTGCATCTGGAAGAGAGGTCCTGAAGTTTCTGACACTTAAGATTCAAATGCTGAACATGAACAGACATTGAAACTGATGAAAGGTTCAGATGTTGTATATTTGTAATGCAAGTATAGGCATTCTTATTATAAAAGAGGTTTGTTCTGGTGTACCATATTAAGAGAAAGCTTTAGTTTTATATAATGGCCATACCGTATTTATATAAGAGGATGTTTAGATTATTGTCTGTTATATAAGTTTGCTGGTTGAAAATGTGTAGCTAGTTGATAGTTGTGTGAAAACACTCCTAACTACCTGTGATACGATACCGTATGTATAAAGGTCATTTTGATGAAGCTAGTTTGTTATTTGGATTTTCTAAACAGAATATTGAAAGTACACTTGTGAATATTTATTGAATTATTTTAATTCTCGTGCCCATTTGATGCACGTTGCCTGTAACAATGGCTTAGTATTAACGACAATGGCAGTTTCCAAGTCCCTTGTTATCCCACTCAGGAAATTGGGATACAAAATGAACTAAGCAAGAAAATGTCTTTATTAAAAAAAATGTACTCTTATTCAGTGCATGATCAATTTTATGTATTGTTTTAATTTTAATAAGGTAATTTTATGGTACTGTGCTGAAAACCTTGTGACTGACATCAGAAAATAATACTACAGTAGTCACATTATTTCCCTGCCCAACAAAGCATCAGCAAATCATGCATTAAAGTACCTCAGCCTATCAGTACAGTATTGTACAGACCCAACCTGCATCAAAGTTGCATTTCTTAACAGATCTTACTTATAAAAGAGTAAATGGAAGTGGATTTACAATTTACCTTTTGGTAGGTAATGTATGTAGTTATCCTTTGCATGTTAAGATACAGCAACCTGAATTAATAAGTTTGTGGTTTTACTATTTACAGTACTTTAAGCAAAGTACATCATTATAATTATAGCATGCTGTATAGTATTTTTAAATTACTGTATAAGAAACCATTTCTTACAAATTTGTTGTTTTAAGTTTATTCACTTTTATTACATTGGCGTGCCTCGAGTCCTCCAAAGTATGCCAGGCAACAGGATCAGATGAACAAAAATAATGATGTTCTGTTGCTTGGAATAGTTTGGAGGATTCAGTTGCTCCAGATTTGCCAACACAAAATTTCCCTCTTAAAATGTATTAAAATGTCTTGAATATTGATATTTGTTGAAAGAGACGCCATCAGCCAGTTTTACAATGTGTACATTTTATATTCAGTTTCAGAATACTTTGCAGTGCAAAATTTTTCATCTCAGGAATAGTGATTTGTCTACAGCAACTACACCCTATCCTTTTGAGATTGATATTATAAGGTAATTTCAACGTCACCTTGAATTCAGGCTTCATTAAATGTTTCCACTGTAGTTATACAAGACTGAAAAATTGATTAAAGATTATTGCTAACATAATTATAAACTTTCAGTAACAGTACTATTATATATTATAAGATGTTACCACTGTACTGTAGATTTAATATAAAGGATTGTGTAGCTAAACATATGACAGTAAAGCATGATCAGAATGCATATCCTGATTATAGATTTATATTGATGCTGAGGACTCTCCTAAACATAAATTTTATAACAAGACCTGAAATATTGATTCTTTATAATAAAATAGATTTCAAATTCATATTGGCTTCCTTTATTGTATGAGAGCTCACCTTGGCACTTAATGAAAAGATTAACTGCAAGTCAGTATTTTACACTAACTGTTTAATACCTTTACTATCATTCATGAAAAAAACATTTTGTCCCCACTGGACATTCTGAAGTTATTCTTCTATGAAGGTATTTTCATTTTGTAGCAATTATTAACACTAGTAGAAGAATATGTCCTCAGAAATAATTTGCTAATGGTGTTTCTTTTTGTTGAGACTCCCTGAATGACTTGATTATGGATACTCGGTAGTTACCGTAGTTACCATCAAGTGATATGTGAGAGGTTAGTAGCTTTAATTAACTTAAATAAGTAATATATTGGCTCATGTTCACAGTTGCCTCGTTCTGAAGATTACTTTTGTGAATAAAGCAACTGGTTTGATGGAGTGTTAGTGTTCTCAGCTTATTGGACTGAGTGATTTGGCCACCCCCTTGGAGGGAGTTCCCGGAGGGAACGAGGCGTCAGAGCTATAGATTTGAAGCTCATTATTGCATGTATCTTGACCCTCACTAACATAGTGTTTCCTTTCCTCCATCATTGTTTGAGTCCTTTTCCATCACTTAGGATTGGAAAGGTATTTGAGCAGCTATCTAAATACATGAAAAAAGTTTTGTGTTTTTTAAGTTGAAAAGGTTTGAAGTTGTGAGGAGGTTTCCTGTTAAGTTCATATTATTGCTATTGTACAACATTAGAGCTATATTGAGATGCTGGGATTGTGCTGGGGCTCAGGAGTGCTGCATTGGCTTGGCTGGTTTTAGATTTGTGGGTGATTAAGGCAGAAGTTTCTGCTGTTAAGTTAAAAATTAGAATTGTAATTTTAGTGCATGCTTAAAATGCACTATCTGTATGACCAGTGCAACAATTTGTATTTGTTGAAATCCCATCACCATTTTCCAACAAATAATGACTAAATTTGGCATGAAAGTCCAGATACATCCCAGAATAACTCTTAAACAAAGAAAACTGAGCTTTCCTTTTGGTTCTAATTGGTCAGGCTCTTTTAAGTAGGACAGTCATCTAATAGAGTACAGTATGTAGTACAGTTGTGTAACATACTGTATAACACTGAAAAGTTGTGCAGTGTTGGAAGCTCTCTACTTTTATTCTTCCTATTATAATGTGCCATGTAAGGAATTCTTCTATTTTATTATGTAGATTGTTGTGATGCAGTTTAATTAGTGTTTAGCAATATATAAAATTACCTATTACTATTGCAAAGAAATGACATGAACTTAAAAGTGTACAGTACTTAGTTTTGAGTTCAGTTCTAAATACAGCAGAATATCGTGTAATAATGTGATAGTGCCATACAGCATCAAGAAACTAGTGAAATATTAATTAAAAGAAATAGATATTGTAAAGAAGATACTGTGATTGCTAATTTTGAATGTGAAAGGCATACAATAATATATTTATTTATTTATCTTAAATATTTACATTATTTTATACTGAGTTAATCGTTCCTACTCAATTATTATATAACTGATTTGGTTCGCAATATGTCAACAATATATAAAGATTATAAGATCAATGTTTTTGGTAATTTATAATATATACATACTGTATTATCCATCGATTGCAGAAGTGTTATATATATTTGAATGTGTGTTAAATGGGCAAAAATAATCAAACTGTACACTGTACAGAATAATTATATCTTTGTCCTTCCCAATGCAACAAACTCAATGTTCTTAGAAGTGGATGTTCTTAGGACTGCAGGGTAATGCCTTCATATATACTGTATCTAGTGTAGTTAAGGGGTTAATGGTTAACACCTTACTTATTGTACAGTAGGGCAGAGACCATCAAATTAAAGGAAAAGTAATTTATTTGCTGTAAAACTTTTGTGTGGCTATGGTAATGCAAATAATGGGGTTAGCATTGTCATAATACAGTATGTACGTACATACTATAATTCTTTATCTCTGTTCATCCATATTTTAATTAAATGTTGAAGTTACAAAAACACATTTTGGTGGTACATAATATTATTATTATTGAACTCTTTGTTAGAAATATTCTCACAAAAGAATTGTAATACCTGAGATAATATTGGTTATACAGTATTGTGTAAATAGACGCACATTAGTATTGTACAAAGTAAAATATTTTCTGTTACGATAAATGTTCGTCTTATTGTTATTCACCAAACAGCATTGTCGATACAGTTGTATCACGGAAGAAAGTACAGTATAGAAAGTGTGAAATGGAAGACAATGTGGTTTAGAGTCTGTATATATATACTCTTTAAGCTGGCTCCCTCATTTAATTATGTTTTTTTTTTGGTCAATCCAAGACAAATTCCAAGCCTTGCTCAGTCTTCTTTTTTTCTTTTAATTTCCATTATTTTGAAGGACCTTTGTATGTACCATCACCTGTCCTCCTTGCTCGCTTCTCAATCACCTCTGGTGCGACCGTCTTGAGGTCATAAGCCAGGCCCACCTTACTGCAAAGTTTGATAATGAGAGTAGTGAAGTTTATGTTGGTAAACCCTCCAAACTCAGATGTCTTATAGTCCCAGGGGAAGACATGGTGGTAGTTGTGCCAACCTTCCCCCAGGGTAAAGAAGGCTACTACAGCATTCTGTGATGGGTAGATGTTCTTTTCATATGGCTTTCCTCCTATCCAATGTGCTAGTGAGTTGACAGACCAGGTGATATGATAGAGAACGATGCACCGCAGAAACACTGGCACCATAACAGCATTAAGAAGATGCTCCCCCCAGCACAGCCATGGTACCAGTGTTGGAATTATAAAGGAAACTAACAGTGCCAAGGACAGATAGTGTTTTTTCTGCCACATTACCAAGCAATCATTTTCTATATCTTTCATGTCAATGCAATGCATCTTAGAAATGAATTCTGGGTGCTTTTCATACATCAACCAACCCATGTGTGAGAAGAATAATCCTCGCTTGGCATTGTGTGGGTCTGCATCTGTCTCGCAGTACTTGTGATGGACGCGGTGGTTTATGGTCCATTCATAGATGTGACTTTGCAGAGAAATGGTTTGGAAGAGAACAAGCACAGCCCTCAAAGGAAAAGTTGCTTTAAATGAGCAATGTGCCCAGAGACGATGAACTCCCATTGTTACACCAAGTTCTCCCATTACGAGAAGCATCAGAGCGAAGCCAAGTGTCTTCCATTGTGCAGAAAATAGTGCCAAGTATACTCCATATGGGAAGCATATGTGTAAAAAAACACAGAATATTACAAATCCCCAAGAAACTTTTGACCAGTCTAAGTTCCAAAGATTTGAAAAGATTTCCCGTACATTGAATCTGAGCTCTCTATTTTCAATGTGGACGTCCTCCTCCAAGAAGTTCTCTGGTGTAGTCTGGTTGGGGGATTGTGGTTCCATTACTGTATGTATAGTACAACAAATACCACTTCTGGGTCCCAGGGCCTGTGGTGCAGCTGAGAGGCGGTTGGTGGGGACATGAATGATGAACCTGATTCTGTATTTATTTTTGTAGTCATTCTTTCTTCTTCTTAGTATATATAAAAATATAACTTTTCTGAAAATTTTCAAAAATAAAAAAAACTTCAAAACCCGAAGTGAAGGTCGATTCCAGGCTGATTCCGTGACAATGTATTTTATGTTACAAATGTCGGTTAGATAAGAGTTAACATCTTCACTATTAACTGGAAGAGACATTGCCCTTTATATTTAGCAGAGATAGGTATTGTCATCTTCACTACCTGGTGTGACTTCATGATGTGTTAACATCTTCACTATTAAGTGGAAGAGACATTGCCCTTTATATTTAGCAGAGATATGGCGGCCAGAGTTCCAAAGGAATTACATGGACTTTTGTAATCACTGGCATGTTGATGAAGAACATTTAGTCACCATTGGTAAACATTTATCGTTTTGTGGAGTCAAAGTAAAGAGGTTGGGCAAAATGAAGGGTCACCATTATACTTATAATGGTATGAAATGGGCTTATCCAGAGTTAATGGCTCCATATGTCAGTAAGTGGGAAGAACGTCAACTCATGAAGGTAGAGGAACCTTGGAACGAGGATGGAACTATTCCAAGTGGCCCTGAAACATGGGAACCTGACCTTGAACTCTTGTGCCTTCCCTCAGTTCCTGAATCAGGTCAGGTATGTACTTCTGCTGCTCTTAGTGTTGCACCTGCTCCCATGAATATTCAGTTATCGCAAGGACTAGTGAGTGTGACCTTTGGCACAGAAACCAACAAGATGGCAGCTCCTGATACTACTTGTGATAGCAACAGCAGCCCAACACTTCTTCCCAAAAACTCTATGAAGACACTGGTATTGTAGAAGGCAGTGACGGTGAAGTTTAAAAAAACACCATGGATGATGGCCTCGAATACAGTATAGATTGCAAAGTGGACAAGAATGATGAAAGTAAACAAGACTTCCTGAAGGAGGCAAACAGAACGAGAGTACATAAATCCCCTGCCCAGACAGAACTAAGTCTCTCTTGGGAGCCTTGCAGCCTTCAGTTAAGCCGCCTCATTCCCCTCGGGAAGCCAGTTGCAGTCTCCACTCCATCCACCAGAATGACTCAGCCATGAGAACGGCTACCTGCCCTCGCGCTCAGGTCAGGTCACGTAACGACGCCTCATCCGGGACCTGATTCCTACAATATAAGAGCCCTGTGGCGGCAGGGTCAATCACTTACATTCGAGCACTGGAAGAAGAAGGTCCTGCTTGCCGCTACACCTGCCTAGCTGCCCCTTACCCTACCTGTGTTCCTGTCTTGATCACATGGCTACTCTCCAGCCTCCAGACAACTCTCCTGCAGCAGCCACGGCTCACCTATGACCCTTCTGTACCTACCAATAAAGTGTTACTGTGTATCCTAGAGTCTGTTCACCCCTGGTAATGATGCGAGGGCTTCCTTGACATAGCTAAGACAAGGTTAATCAGGTTGACTTATGAATTCATTTACTTCACTGCCCACCTCGCATAGTCAATATCCGATTATAAATAATTAGTCACTTCCCATCTCACATATTCACTACCCATCAATCATTTCACTTCCCATTGTACTGTACACTCGCCAGCACTGCCGCGTGGACAGTGGTTCACACATATTCAGAGATGTAGCACCACTGTAATTATTTAGCTCGAAACTATCCGCGTGTGTGAGATGGAGTATCCTCGATACACTAGCACATGAAGTGAAGTTTGTTGTTTAATTAAGGATGTGGCACCTGACATCTACCATACACCACAAGAGTCCTACAGATCACCCTAGCCGCTAATTGGCTAATATTAGTGAAGCTCTAATCCTGTACATCGCGTTTGCCCTCCAGGATCACAAGCAACTACGACCCAGGCATACTGGCCTGTGATTGGTCAATATTATGTAACCTCTGATCCTGCTGGATCACGCTATGCCAAGATTCTCGTGTTAACCAATTGGGGTTAAGGAAGAATAATGATTTCCAGCCTGCATGGTTATAGCAGGACACGAGGCAAGTGCAACCCATCCTGTATTATCACTACTCTAATCAATTTGATACTACATTTGTGTGTGAGACTTAGGCTGACTATAAAATATTTAAAGTTCCATATTATTCTTAAAAAGAAGTGAAAAATAAATTAGATGTGATACTATGAGGTCTGAGGTGTTAGCAAGCAACAACAATGCTCCTCGTGAAGAGGAGGATCTGCTCATGACCCAGAAGTTTTTTCAACAATCAGGAAAATTCAATGTCAAAAAGAGCTTTCTTTATTTTACAAAATACTATATTATCTTTACCAACAACCTCAATGATAGAATATGGCGGCCAGAGTTCCAAAGGAATTACATGGACTTTTGTAATCACTGGCATGTTGATGAAGAACATTTAGTCACCATTGGTAAACATTTATCGTCTTGTGGAGTCAAAGTAAAGAGGTTGGGCAAAATGAAGGGTCACCATTATACTTATAATGGTATGAAATGGGCTTATCCAGAGTTAATGGCTCCATATGTCAGTAAGTGGGAAGAACGTCAACTCATGAAGGTAGAGGAACCTTGGAACGAGGATGGAACTATTCCAAGTGGCCCTGAAACATGGGAACCTGACCTTGAACTCTTGTGCCTTCCCTCAGTTCCTGAATCAGGTCAGGTATGTACTTCTGCTGCTCTTAGTGTTGCACCTGCTCCCATGAATATTCAGTTATCGCAAGGACTAGTGAGTGTGACCTTTGGCACAGAAACCAACAAGATGGCAGCTCCTGAGACTATTTGTGACCTCAGAAGCAGCAGCCCAAACGCACTTCCCCTAAGCTCTAAGAAGATAGCTGATATTATAGAAGTCAGTGACCGTGAAGATGACAACCAAACCTCCAGTGACGATTCCTCTGGATACACTTTAGATGAATGGATTGCATTCTTGAAGAAGGGTAATAAACATGGAAGTGAACATGATGAGTTCCTAGAAGAGGCAGAAAAGAATGACAATGTACATTTACAAGGTAATATGTGTTCGTTAGTTAATCAGGAAGGGGTCAACAGTAACAGGAAAAACTGCAGTCCTTCTGATAAAATAGTGAAAGTAAGATACCACCCTCTGGAAGACCACAACTATGCAAAAATGTTCGAGTGAGCAACCAACAGGTGGATAATTACTGTGTATTACAGAATTTATAGCCAATAGCTTTCCTTGCTGCTATAACGAGTAGAGTAAAACAATGTCCATGCCAGGCTGCCTACTTGTTTAAGTTACGGAAGCATATTCTGACCCACATTTGATTGGCATGTGGAGATATCTGGCAACTCTTTCTGAG
>JAWZYT010000692.1:30000-55000 GCA_034508575.1 Petrolisthes manimaculis | reverse complement strand
GTAAGCGAGTGAGTGAATAAGTAAGAGTGAGTGAGTGAGTGTGGGAGTGAGTGAGTGAGTGAGTGAATAAGTGAAACGTAAACTGAACGAGTGAGTGAGTGAGTGAATGAGTGAAATATTAAGTGTGTGAGTGTGTGAGTGAGTGGGTGTGTGGAAAAATAAAGTGTGTGAGTGAGTGAATGAGGGAGGGAGTAATATATAAAGTCAGTGAGTGTGTGTGTGAGTGAGTGGGTGTGTGGAATAATAAAGTGAGTGAGCGAGTGAATGAGTGAAATATATATAAAGTGAGTGAGTAGAATGAAGGAAGAAGATGGGACTGATATAAATGAAGAGTGAGTGAAAGAAAGAGACGAGTGAATAAAACAATAATGAAAGAGTGAATGAGTGGGCTAATGAAGAAGAGGTAAATGAGTGGGATGATATGAAGAAGAGAGGTGAATGAGTGGGATGGCATGAAGAAGAGAGGTAAATGAGTGGGATGGCATGAAGAAAAGAGGTAAATGAGTGGGATGGCATGAAGAAGAGAGGTAAATGAGTGGGATGGCATGAAGAAAAGAGGTAAATGAGTGGGCTAATGAAGAGGAGAGGTGAGGTGAATGAGTGGGATGATATGAAGAAGAGAGGTGAATGAGTGGGATGATATGAAGAGAGGTAAATGAGTGTGTCTGTCTGTCTGTCTGTCTGTCTGTTTGTTTGTCTCTTTCTCTCTCTCTCACATAATGGAATGAGATAAAATAATGTACTAATGCCTGGGGGTAAGAAGGGGGGGGGGTGAGAGAGAGGGGGGGAGGGTTGAACGAAGGAATCAACAAACAAGCAAGCAAAACAAGTAATCTTCAATTTAGTTCGTTCACCTCCCTTTTTTTTTTTTTTTTTTTTTTTTACAACTTGATTAAGCTGATATTGATTAATGGTGGTGAATTTTACCAGATAATCCTTTTGGCAGATTACTATACAAAAACTGAGCATTTAAAACAGTGATAGTAGTAGTAGTAGTATATAGTTGTTGTAGTTGCTGTTGTTGTTGTTGTTGTTGCTGTTGTTGTTGTTGTTATTATTATAGTAGTGGTAGTTGTTGTTGTTGTTGTTGTTATAGTAGTAGTAGTAGTTGTAGTAGTAGTAGATGATGTTGTTGTTATAGTAGTAGTAGTAATAGTAGTAAAAGTATTATTTCGCCCTCTCTCTCTCTATCTCTCTCTTCTTCTTTTTCTTTTCTTTTTTACTCTCCAAACACTCTCCTCTGCCTCTCTGCCTCTCTGCCTTGGCATCAGAAGCTGGTTAGGTTAGAGTTAGGCCCTGCAGCAGGTAACATGGGTCGCCGCCCTAGTAACTTTACCTCACCATCTCTCTCTCTCTCTCTCTCTCTCTCTCTCTCTCTCTCTTTTGTCAATCTCTTTTGTTCTCTCTCTCGTTCTCTCTCTCTCTCTCGTTCTCTCTCTCTCTCTCTCGTTCTCTCTCTCTCTCTCTCGTTCTCTCTCTCTCTCTCTCTCTCTCTCTCGTTCTCTCTCTCTCTCTCTCTCTCTCTCTCTCTCTCTCTCTCTCTCTCTCTCTCTCTCTCTCTCTCTTTCTCGTTTTGTTGCGTTGTTTAGAGGCCTTGAAATTTTCCCCAGCTCAATTTATTATTATACGAAAACCTGAAGAATTTTGCATTTTCCTCTTGACTGCATCCAAACGATTTTGTATTCACCCAAACTATTCCTTTATGTTTGTTTGTTTATTTCTTGGTTGGAATATTTAATTTACCAACAACACAATGTAAACAAACAATAGACGAGAAAAATATTGTTGATGTTGTTGTTGATAATCGAGTTTTTTTTTTTTTTTTTTTTTTTTTTTTTTTTTTTTTTTTTTTTTTTGGCACCTCAAGTATGTATGTACAGTTATAGTCCAAGTCAACAGTATATACAGGTTTTCTTAATTATGGGAGACATTTTGTGTTGATAAATCTGGAGCAACTGAATCCTCCAAACTATTTCAAGCAACAGATAAATTAAGGACCCCAGTAATATATAGAGTAAGAAAATTGGAGGTTAACGAGTCCTACAAACATGGCCACGAAACACCACCTAAATACATTAAAGGTATGTACTTGTTTTGTGGCACAGTCAGGAGGAATCAGAAGCCACCTGCAGGACTCATACACGATCACAGAGTCCTTAAGGGGAAACTATGCTATACTCTGTTAAAAATTTGTGTTCCTTTTGGCCTCTTATGCTTAGATAGATAGATAGATAGATAGAAATAGATAGATAGACAGATAGAAATAGATAGATAGATAGAGGCTAGTGGAACACAAATTTTGAACAGACTATAGCTTTTGGTATTATAACTTTTAAATTCTCCAAAGTATGCCAGGAAAAAGAACCAGATTAATAAAAGATAATGGTAGGCTAGTTTGTTGCCTGAAATAGTTTGGAGGAATTATTTGCTCCAGATATACCAAACCAACACTGTAGGCTACTTCCCCCTTAATTAAATAAATGCATGAAAATCATAATTACCAAATAGTTTCAATCCACTCGAAATGTTACCGCAAGTTTTGGGAAAATAATTATTCACTATGAGTGCCGTAGAAAAGAGAGAAACAACAACATAAGAGTCCAGTAGCCAGCAAGTAACACCTGCTGGCAGTTTCTGAATAAGATTTTAGAGTTTACTGTCCTGCTGCTGTTGGTGATGCTGTTTGTTGGCCTCTGGGACTTTTAGTTACTGGTTCGGTTCAAGCAGGTTTCGGCATATTCCCCTTCTTTTTTTTTTTTCCTGTTTTTTTTTTTTTTTTTTTTTTCTTGTGTGTGTGTGTGTGTGTGATGCTTCATTTTATACGGGGATCAAGACAGTAAGCCCGTACGTACTCTTGTCAAATATCTTTCGTTATCATTGTCAATGAATGTTAGTTTAGTTATCGTCCCATGTTTTCATATTTTCTAAGGGGTTACTATTCCGATATAGGCGAATGTTATATTATAATTATTATTGAAGTCGACGTAGCTCCCCAAACAAGGCAACAAAACAGACCTCTAATGAGATACAACCTGTTTCCTGACTCAATTTGGATGAATCAGTAACAATAAACCTCCAATATCACAGGTCCCTAAAGATGATAGATAGCCTAATTTTTTTTGGTACATTGGAGTTAAGGGGGTACTTTGCTTTTGTTACATTGGAGTGCCTTGATTCCTCCAAAGTATGCTAGGAAACAGCAGGACCAGAAGAGCAAAAGTAATAGTGTTCTGTTGCTTGGAATAGTTTGGAGGATTCAGTTGCTCCAGATTTACCAACACCAAATTTCCTCCTTAAGGTGCATTAATTAAAACAGATCCAGGTAATTGTCACGTGATTTGTGTAAAGCTGATGACAGATGGACAGTTAGAGTGACAGAACCACAACTCGCGGTAGACATGGCGACCGAAGCTGAATAATAATTAATGATAATGATAATAGAAGAGTCTTATTAAATATTCAACAGCACTGAGTAGAAATTGAATATACATAAATGGTGTAGGATATACACATGTGCTGTACATACTGGAGTGATTATAGTGAATTAAGTGAACATATATATAGTAGTAGATAGGATAGAGAACTTGAGGGGGTCATTTGATGTGGGGTCGAATTGAAGGGGTCCAGATTCCTTCCAAACTGTGTCGGGATAGGAACGGCATCATGTAGTTGTAGCAGTTGGGTATCTACAGTTGTCAGTCAGTGAGTGTTTACATGGAGGTGTGTGTGTATATTCTCTGGAGCCTGTGTATACCTTCATTCATCTCACTGACACATCCACTCACTCCCACTCCCACAACTGACTTACCATTGCTCCAGGCTACTCCACTAGTGCTGGACAAAATTAAAATGTGACCTTCAGTTACCAGAGTTATCTTCTTGGTTATGTTATGTTACGAGTAGTTATAAGTATTACTGGTAACGTATCTTCTTTTTCACCCAAGTATTTTAGACAGACACACACACATACACACACACACACAGATGGAGTGTTTTATATATATAGATATTAATGCAACTGATCTATTCTTTACTAATTATTGGGCATATTACATATCACACACACACACACACACACACACACACACACACACACACACACAGAGAGAGAGAGAGAGAGAGAGAGAGAGAGAGAGAGAGAGAGAGAGAGAGAGAGAGAGAGAGAGAGGGAGGGTGGGGTGGGAACACAAGCCTCACCTGCACTAGAATCATTTACTGAAGATTTAAAGTTGGTTACATTCCAGTGAACACGTTGAACAGGTCCTATCCAACACCAGGGTAGGTCAGCGTCCCTTGTCTTACCTTACCTTGCCTTGAATACCGACCCCCTTCCCTTCCTCTCATCTCCAGACCCTCTCCTGTCCCTCTCTTCCCCTCCAGACCCCCTTCTGTCCCTCTCTTCCTCTCCAGACTCCCTCCTGTCCCTCTCTTCCTCTCCAGACCCCCTCCTGTCCCTCTCTTCCTTTCCAGACCCTCTCCTGTCCCTCTCTTCCTCTCCAGACTCCCTCCTGTCCCTCTCTTCCCCTCCAGACCCTCTCCTGTCCCTCTCTTCCTCTCCAGACCCCCTCCTGTCCCTCTCTTCCCCTCCAGACCCTCTCCTGTCCCTATCTTCCCCTCCAGACCCTCTCCTGTCCCTATCTTCCCCTCCAGACCCCTACTGTCTACCCCATACCTTTCTCTCTGTCTCTGTCTGTCTGTTACTCTATTTCTCTCTCTCTCTGTCTATCTATCTATATACCCACCTGTCTATCTATCTATCTATTTATATGTCTATCTGTCTGCCTCTCTCCCCCTCCCCTACACTCCCCGTCTCACTTCTGTTCTTATAACTCACTGGAACACAAAACATAAATTCTTGCCTTCGTCTAATTCTCGGTTTGTCAACATATGTGTCTCTGCCTTTCATTCATTTTCCTTTCGACTCACACTATGTCATTATTTCTATTCCTTCATAATAATAACAAGAATAAACTCAACCCAACATATCTGATTCCTGTTCTTATTTTTATTCTTATCTACAGACTCAGATTTTTGTTAGGGTTTCAACTTTATTTTGTTTTTGTTTTTTTAGCTTATATGATATCGAAAATTACATCTGATTTTTTTTCATGTTCTTTTTTTCCTTATTCATTCTCATTTGATGTTTGTGTTTTGTTTCTAATAATAATGATGTAATGATATAAAAGTAGTGGGTAATATGTGTGAGAGAATTATTTATATATATACTGCAGCCGGTGTATGATCGGTGTGTGTTATAGGAAATTGTGTGTACCTACATATATATCTGTGTCGTATATTTTATGTAAGATTGTGTACATGCAACAACAACAACAATAACAACGTCATCATCAACAACAATAACATCATCAACAACAATAATAACAATAACAACAACAACCTAAGACTGACCCCACCCCACCCCACCCATCCTACTCATCCTACTCATCTCCACCCATCTTACCCACCTCCACACATCCTACCCACCTCCTACCCACCTCCTACCCATCTTACCCACCTCCTACCCATCCTACCCACCTCGCCATATCCTAGGGAGTCTCTCTGACCTTGACCGCAGGGGTGTTGTCTTGGTACCTACCCTCCCTCCATCCCTCTCTCCTTTCATCCCTAAGCCTCCATCCCTACCTCCCTCCATCCACCTCTCCATCCCTCACTCCCTCCCTAGTTCTCTCCATCTCTTCATCCCTCCCTCCATCTATCCTTCCCTCCATCCCTCCATCCAATTTCATCTCGTCATCCCACCTATTATATTTTCGATTCGGTTCGGTCCAAACATTATCACTGTCATTACCACCACCATAAAAATGTAAGAGTATTTTTGAGACAGTAATCCTCCACCAAGTCTGAGAAATAACAGAGAATATAATATAACATGACATGACATGACAACCCAGAAGTAATAATATGAAAATGTAACCAAGCCTCCAAGCTAAAGAAAAGGAGTGGACAACAAAAATATTTCACCCTCAATTTTCACATCAAGTAAAGATAAAGTATAATTAATAAATATAATAAATATATATATAGATATAAATAAATATAAATTATATATAGATTAAATATAATAAATATGATTAATGATCTTACCCATATTTTAAGCACTTGGTAAAAATGTCTTAAATATCCACACATAACTTTTAGAGTATTTATTATTATTTATTATAATCCTTCTAACAAATAAACAGACAAACAAAGCAACAAAAATCCATACAAATAAGTCGACCAAACATACAAACTGAACGAATCCCATCTCATCTCCAAGGTGTGCGTGTGTGTGTGTGTGTGTGTGTGTGTGTGTGTGTGTGTGTGTGTGTGTGTGTGTGTGTGTGTGTAATGATAATATTTTTCTGCTAAATTTCCCCTTTCCCCTCAGAACCTTCCTTTTTTTTCCCCTAATCATTCTCTCCTTCCCCTCCTTTACTCTCCCACATAATATATATAACCACTTCAAAGATTCCCCATCCCGTCTCGTATTTTTTTTTCTGGACAAGGTCACTGAAATGAAACTTGAAACTCCCCAGCCCATCCATGCATCCAAGGCAAGGTCGACCCAACCTGTGTGTATGTGTGTGTGTGTGTGTGTGTGTGTGTGTATATGAGTTTGTGTGTGTGTATATATGAGTGTGTGTACGTGAGTGTGAGGGTGTGTGTATGTGTATATATATGAGTTTGTGTGTGTGTATATATGAGTGTGTGTACGTGAGTGTGAGGGTGTGTGTGTGTGTGTGTAGGAAGTGTTCATAAGGTCAAAGGTCAAACCATTGCATGTATCAAACCGGTAATAAGGAGGGAGGACGTGGATGAGTATTATTATAGAGTACAGTTTCTCAGTCTCTTTTCATTTACATATAACAACACCTTGGGGACCGTAGCAAAAAGAAATAGATGGAGAAGAGATTGTGATTATTCGTGAAAAAGTGTAATGGGGTGTAAGTAGATATTGAAAGATGTGTGTGTGTGTGTGTGTGTGTGTGTAAGAGAGTGAAGGATGTATGAGGGAGTGAAATGTGGTGTGTGTGTGAGAGAGTGTGAGTGGGGTGAGTGTTAATAAGGCCTGTGAAAGAATGAGAGTAAAATGCATGTGTGTGTGTGTGTGAGAGAGAGAGAGAGAATAAAGAGCGTGTGTGAGAGAGTGGTGCAAGGTGAACTCTCTCAAGGACATGGTAGGTGAGAAGGCAATGTAGGGTCATCGCCCCCTCTCGCTAAGGTAAGCCCCCTTGTTGGCACGTGTGTTGGTGGTGTTGATGGTGGTGGTGTTGTGGTGGTGGTGTTAGTGTTGGTGTTGGTGGTGGTGTTGGTGTGGTTTATGTGTGGTGGTGTTGGTGTTGTGGTGTCGGTTGTGTGGTGGTGGTTGTGTTGGTGTTGATATTGTTATTGTTGCTACAGTCGTTGTTGTGAAGGGTGTTGGTGTTGGTGTTGGTGTAGGTGGTGGTGGTGATAGTGATAGTGTTGGTGTTGGTGGTGGTAGTGATAGTGATAGTGATAGTGTTGGTGTTGGTGTTGGTGGTGGTGGTGTTGGTGTAGGTGTTGGTGTTGGTGTTGGTGTTGGTGGTGGTGGTGGTGGTGGCCAGGAGCTTCCACCAAGGGTCCCTGGTGCCGTTAAGTGTTTTCATCTTACGTAAAAAAAATGACAGTCAGGAGGGATTGAGAGAACGTTAGCAAACAGCCGTAAAGGGACATACATCAACACACCCTCTTCTTTTCATCCTCCTCCTCCTTCTCATCCACATTATCCTTTTCCTCTTCCTCCTAAATTATCCAAGCTTTTCCTTCTCTTCCTCTTTATCACCATTATCCTCTTCCTCTTCCTCCTAAATTATCCAAGCTTTTCCTTCTCTTCCTCTTTATCACCATTATCCTCTTCCTCTTCCTCCTAAATTATCCAAGCCCCAGGGAAATGGTGTGGTGGGTAGTGGTGGTGGTGATGGGTAATAGTAGTGTTAGTGTGTAGTATTAGATGGTTGTGGTGGTGATGGTAGTAGTAGTAATATAGTGGTGGTGGTTGGTAGGGGTGTATGGTGTGTTGTTCTCTAGGTAGTGGTGGTGGTGGTGGTAGTAGTAGTGGTGGTGGTGTTAGTAGTGATATAGTGGTGGTGGGTGGTAGTGATGTATGGTGTGTCATTCTCTAGGTAGTAATGGTGGTGGTAGGTGACCCAAGACTCTCCTCTCCCAATATGGTACAACACAATGGTCTTCACATGAGCATCCTTCTCAGAAATACGGTACTTTTATGGGGGAAGTTTTGTGTAGTTAAACCTGGAGCAACTGAAACCTCCAAACTATTCCAAGCAACAGAATACACCAGTATTTTTTTACTCTTCTGGTCCTGTTTCCTAGCATACTTTGGAGGAAATCAAGGCACTCCAATGTATGTATGTATGTATGTATGTACCAAAAAAAGTATTGCCACCTTAAAAGGGTACAGGTCATCTGACGTGGGTGACTGGATGGGTTATGGACTCCCCCAAGATGAAGCAGGAAACATACAGTATTGAAACCTCATTGTACACGTAAAGGGGATCTTGTTTTGTACCTTATAGTATTGGAAACTATAGGGGATCTTGTTTTGTACCTTATAGTATTGGAAACTATATGGGATCTTGTTTTGTACCTTATAGTATTGGAAACTATAGGGGATCTTGTTTTGTACCTTATAGTATTGGAAACTATAGGGGATTTTGTTTTGTACCTTATAGTTTGGATGATTTCGTAGCCCTCTTTGTCGCAGTCTACCAATACATTCATTATATACTTTCTTATTGTCACATATCAGTGCTTAGTTATCACCCTATGTACAGTTGCTTACACATGAAACAGATACACTACAAAAAAAACCGGCCTCATATCAAGAATAGAATGGGACTTGCTTCTTCAACTGTTCAACACACAACATCACATCCTACCCAATGCTAATGAAGGTGTGTGTGTGTGTGGGCCCAGATTCAGGTGTCTTGTGTTTGTTTTATAATGTCCACAACTGTACTTTCCTTATCCCCAGAAGAAAGACATAATCATTTTACACAGACCACCAACCAACCTTAAGGGGAAAGTTTATTTTGTGTTGGTAAGTCAGGAGCAACTTAATCCTCCAAACTATTCCAAGCAACAGAACACCATTATATTTTTGTTCATCTGGTCCTGTTTCCTGGCATAGTTTTGGGGGGAATCAAGGCACTCCAATGTAACAAGAGTGAATTATTACCCACTTTTATCTATTCTCTCACGTTCCTTAATGATGTGGTTAGAGCAGCGAGTGTTTTCCTTCCTTCTATCCTTGCGGTTTTCTTCTTCTTCTCTCATTCCCGTTCGTTTTTGTTTTTTTCCTTTTTTTTGTTATAGTTTGTTCGTTCCCTCGTACAAAGCCAAAACCAAACCTGCTCTTTCTCCTGCCGGCATATAGTTCATTGCTACCGTGCTGCCCTCTGCTTACCCCTTCCTCCCTCCCCTTTTACTCTGCCTGATACCCTGCTACTTTTTTGCTACCTACTTGCGTGTCTACTTCCTTAATTAACACCTGTCACCCTACCTCCTGTCACCCTACCTCCTGTCACCCTACCTCCTGTCAGCCTACCTCCTGTCACCCTACCTCCTCTCACCCTACCTCCTGTTAGCTATCATTAGCCTACATCCTTAATTAACACCTGTCACCCTATACCTCCTGTCATCCAGCCTCTAGCTCCTTGCCTCTTGCTTCTCTGTTTCCTCCCCGTAGGGAGGTATTGCCTGTAGTAATGTGGGCAATACTTACAGGGTTTGGGCGCCCCTTCGTCCCCAGCCACTGACTTTCAGTTCTTCAACTGACCCTCTTTTCTTTTTATTTCCTTCCTGCTTGCTGTCACATCTCTCTATCACCTTTTTCTGGCGCTATAGGACCTCGATGTTGCGGCGCCTAATATCCATCAATTAATCAAATTCTCTGTTTCCTTCTCTTTCCTCACCACATACGAATTTTTCTTAATTATCTTTCTTCATCACCAACTCTCCATCTATATCATTAACTCTCCTTCCCCTTCATTAACTCTCCTTCTTCATCGTCCATCATTACTTCCTTATCACTTGCACGTCACCAAAACAGAGAACATGATATCACACTGGAGGGACATACATACATACTGAACATTAATACATTACCTCCTTCCACTGGTTTACCTCAGGCTTCCCTCGTCCTCAAACCTCAGAGGTATAAAGGACACGAGGACACAACTGATGTATAGAAACGGAGCAAATCAGATTCCTAGAACACAAGACAGACGAAGAACCCAGAACGAGATAAAAGGACCACAGAAATCCACACAAAACATAAACCCTTCGATTCAGTGTTTTTTTTTTTTTTTTTTTTTTGCATATTTATATTCTATTATAGAGAATTAAGGTGAAAAGGAATCAGGTTAGTAGGAAAGGTTTACGGTGCTTGGATAAATAAACAAAAATACAGTGACAAAGTAAAGTAATAAAGTTATGAAAGAATTGAGGTTATTAGTGTTTATGATGAATGGTGTAATAAGGTTAATAAGTTTTTGTAAATGTCAGGTTATCTTTTTGTGGTCTGGTTTTGTGTTTGCGACCTGTTACCCCAGCTCAGCCCAGCCCAGTCCAGCTCAGCCCAGTCCTGGCAGTTGTTCCCTCCAGTCTCTTACCAACCTGACAGAGGGGAGGGAGGTGGTGTATACGTGCCTACCATTACGTTGTGTCTTGGTGTTCAGTTAGGGTCAATTCTTCGTAGGTTTACCGTTTGTTTGCATCTCTATATATGGAAGTTAATATTATGTATACTATCTCATTAAAAAAAGTTATCTGTCATTTCAATCATTTATTTACGTTCATATTTTACTTGCAGATAATGTTGCATATGTTGAGGGCATGTTAATTACGTTCATTTTTACTAAGTTGCAGACAATGTTGCATATGTTGAAGGCTTTTTATTTACGTTCATATTTACTTGCAGACAATGATGGATGTGTTGAGGGCGTGGGTGTTGGTGACGGTGATGGTGGTGGTGTGTGTGGGTGTGGTGGAGGGTGGTCCTGTGATGCCGTGGCCAGGTCAGCGGGTCCCCTCAAACACACCCTCCCTCCAAGACAGTATGGCGCCCCTCGCTCAGGACATCCACAAGGAACAAATAGCCTTGGCCAAGCTGGAGGAGACGTTACTCAAGTCAGTGGCAAGAGCAGGGGACAAGTCCTTGGGTTAGTAAAAAGGGCATCACTATCTATTACCATGGCCATGTTGTGTATAGTTTAGGATATCATTATCTACTACCATGGCCATGTTGTGTATAATTTAGGATATCATTATCTACTACCATGGCCATGTTGTGTATAATTTAGGATATCATTATCTACTACCATGGCCATGTTGTGTTTACATTAGGAAATCACTATCTACTACCATGGCCATGTTGTGTGTAATTTAGGATATCATTATCTACTACCATTGCCATGTTGTGTTTAGATTAGGATATCATTATCTACTACCATGGCCATGTTGTGTACAGTTTAGGACATCACTCCCAACTTCATTCCTCCCCCCCCCCCTCCTCTTCTTCTCCCCTCCATAGCAAGAAAAAAACAAGTGAATGTATCCATCTAGAATTATTGCCCCAAATCTCTCTTCTTCTCTCCATTTTCTTTCCCTTCCCTCCTTTTTTTCTCCCCTTTACACACCCCCTTCCCCCTTCCCTCTCCATCTTCACCCCCCCCCAACACACACACACACTCTTGTTCTCCCCTCCGCAGAAAAAAGAAACCCAAAAAATAAATAAAAATATATTATATCCTAATCGTTTCAGAGTCGACGGAACTGACGCCAATAGACACGTTAATAAAGAAGATCACTCACCTCAACCAACACCTGGACACTTTACACAACACACTCAACAAGATCACACAACTCCTTGAAGCTCAGATGGACAAACAACCTGGTGAGAGATGGATAGTTTTGGTGGTGGTGGTGGTGGTGCATGGGTGACTGGTTGTGTGTGTGTGTGTTTGTGTTTGTGTGATAGACTGAGATAGAATATGTGTGTGTGTGTGTGATAGACAGATATACAGATATAGAATGTGGGTGACTGGCTGTGTGTGTGTGTGTGTTTGATGGAGTTCTTGGATATCCTCGTGTTTGTGTGTGTGTGTATGATGTAGTTCAGGGGTATCCTTGTGTGTGTGTGTGTGTGTGTGTGTGTGTGTGTGTGTGTGTGTAACTGAGAATCCTGCATGCTTGTACAAATTTAACTTTAATAATCAAGATAATATATAAAATTCACCCCTTGATAGAAGTGTTGCCAGTGACTCGTGAAAGGTGTGACGAGGCGACCCAGTTTACCTGTGACGTGGATACCTGCCTGCCTCGTAACCAGGTGTGTGACGGTGTTGTGAACTGTGTGGACGGAACCGATGAAACTCAGGATTGTACTCCAGTTAATAGGGTGAGTTGTACACGAGAAGAGAACATGTATACATAACTCATAATATAGCAGGGAATATACACATTTAACTCATAACATAACAGAGGACATACACTTATAACTCATAATATAGCAGGGAATATACACATTTAACTCATAACATAACAGAGGACATACACTTATAACTCATAACATAATAGGGAATATACACATATAACTCATAACATAACAGAACACATAAACAGAACACATACCATAACAGAGAACATAATTACCACTCATAACATAACAGAACACATAAACAGAACACATAACATTACAGAGAACATACACACAGCAGCACATAACCTAACAGAACACATAAACAGAACACATATCATAACAGAAAACATACACACATAACACAATAACACATAACAGAAAACATACACACATAACACAATAACACATAACATAACAGAACACATTAACGGAACTCATAACATAACACAAGTTAATACAAACAAACTACAAGACAATACCATCAGTCCCTGTAGATTAATTCCTGTATAATATATATGGCTAACGGGGTCCTTAATTAATTCTTTCTCCTCTTTGTTGATCACCGAATTCGATATATTTTTCTTCAGGAACTCCAATCTGTGTTGTAATTGTACTCTCACTTACTCCCTGCCTCCCTCTCTACTTAATCTGTAATGTATTTCCACTCCCCCTCCCTCCTTCCTTGCCTCCCTCTCTCTCCCCAATCTGTGTTGTAATTGTACTCTTCTTCTCTCCCTGCCTCCCTTTCTCCCTCTCCCTCTCCCTCTCCCTCTTCCTCTCCCTCTCCCTCTCCCTCTCCCTCTACCTCTCCCTCTCCCTCTCCCTCTCCCTCTCCCTCTCCCTCTCCCTCTCCCTCTCCCTCTCCCTCTCCCTCTCCCTCTCCCTCTCCCTCTCCCTCTCCCTCTCCCTCTACCTCTCCCTCTTCCTCTCCCTCTCCCTCTCCCTCTCCCTCTCCCTCTCCCTCTCTACCTCTCTCCCCAGGTGGCGTGCACAGAATATGAGTTCCTGTGTGAGAAGGACTACAAATGCATCGACAAATCCTGGAAGTGTGACGGTGATTCAGACTGTAATGATGAAAGCGACGAACTGGGCTGTGTTACGGTTAGTGAGTCAAGGCTAGGTATAGTTTTGGGCTGGCTCTTTGGCAGGTTTTATTAATTGATTTTGGCCTGCATGGTTTTCTTTTGCTCTCATTCCTGTTTGATTTTGATTCGTTTTTTTTTTTTTTTTCTGATTGTTTTCTTTTCTTTCTGCTGCTTGTTGTGTTTCATCTGTCTGTCTTTCTATAATAATTATGTCTGTCTGTCTATACATTAGTTTTCCATGTCTTACTATTAACTGGAAGGAGATAAATACCAATGTTGTTGTAATAATTATAGTAAAATATTATAGTTTGAGTTTTCCTTTTCTTCTTTATTCCTTTTCCATTTAAGGGAAGTAACTTGATGATGTGGGCAAATTGGAGCACACGTAGTCCTCCGAACTCCATAGTAAAACACGTCCCTACATGTAGTTTTATGTGGAGGGATTCTGTTGCTTGGGTTATCTTGGAGAAATCAGCCACAGCAAGTTACTTCCCTTAATTAATCAGTAGTTCAGATGCTGAGGTAGACTATATAAAAAAATAATCACGTCCTTCATTCATGTTGTTGTTGTTGTTGTTGTTGTTGTACAGGAATGCAAACCCGGGTACTTCCTATGTGAGTCTGGGACCAAGTGTGTGCTCCAGGAATGGGTATGTGACGGTGACAAGGACTGTTACGACGGCAGTGATGAAGCCAACTGTACCCAACACACCAACCACACCTCCACAGAAAAAATTGTTAGTTGATTTACTGTACTTACTCTGTCTCGTGTGCTGTGTGTGTGTGTGTGTGTGTGTGTGTGTGTGTGTGTGTGTGTGTGTGTGTGTGTGTGTGTGTGTGTGTGTGTGTGTGTGTGTGTGTGTGTGTGTGTGTGTGTGTGTGTGTGTGTGTGTGTGTGTGTGTGTGTGTGTGTATGTGTGTGTGTGTGTGTGTGTGTGTGTGTGTGTGTGTGTGTGTGTGTGTGTGCTGCGGAACTGATCCCCTACTTTTTAAATTGAAGTATTATAAGTAGTCTATTTCGTGTATGGCATCCATGGTGTGGAGGAATCAATTCACCCCAAATGATAAATAGTTGATCCTCTTAATGTGATGGATTGTGTTTCAGAGTTCCTGTGAGCTTAATCAGTTCGAGTGTAAATCCAACAATCAGTGTATACATCTGATCTGGAGATGTGACGGTGACCAGGACTGCAGTGACGGTAGTGACGAGCGCCAATGTGAAGAGGTGAGGCAAACAAGCAAACAACCAATCAAGCAAAACACTCTTTTCAATGAGGGGGACGAAATCATTTGTTCACTGCTGCTCTATATACTTTTTAGTCCTCCATCCCTTGTAGTATTTTTGTTAGTTACTCAATATAGTCATCTTTTCCCATTTTTCATTTATCTTTCTTTATTATTTTAGTCACCAATGTCCCTCCTACCAATAATCATCACCTATCAGTCTCGTGTAATGTCACCTTCACAATAATGAAACCCATAGTCTCTTTTTTTTCTCCACTTATCACTTATCTTTCTTCATTATTTTAGTCACCAATGTCCCTCCTACCAATAATCATCACCTATAAGTCTCGTGTAATGTCCCCTTCACAATAATGATAACCATGCATAGTCACTTCTTCTTCTCCACGTCTCTATCACTTTGTCTAGTCACCAACGTATGTCCCTCTGCCAACAGCATGTGTGTGCCGAGGACCGGTTTGCGTGTGCGTCGAGGAACAAGTGTATATACCGTACCTTTAGGTGTGACGGAGATGAAGACTGTGGGGACGGCAGTGATGAGGTCAACTGTCATGAGGTGGGTGGGTGAGTGGGTCAGGGAAGAGCGACACACCCATGGCTCTTTATATGTTGACGAAAAATGCTATAGTGGAGTAGTGGTTGGAGGGGTGGTTGGAGGAATGAGAGGTGGTTGGAGAGGTAGTTAGAGGGGTGAGGGGTGGTTGTAGGAATAAGGGGTGGTTGGAGGGGTGAGGGGTGGTTGAATGAATGAGTGAGGGGTGGTTGAAGGAGTGAGGGGTGGTTGAAGGCGTGAGGGGTTGTTGGAGGGTTGATTGTTGTATATTTAAAAGAAAAAAATATGTATAACTGATATACTTTTTTCCGAAGGTTGAGTGTGCGTCGTCACAACTAAAGTGTGTCGAAGGAGGCGAGTGTTACATTGCCTCGTTTCATTGTGACGGTGACCAAGACTGTCGTGACGGTAGTGACGAGTTCAACTGTACCAAGGTATTGTAATGAAAATGTGTGTGTGTGTGTGTGTGTGTGTGTGTGTGTGTGTGTGTGTGTGTGTGTGTGTGTGTGTGTTTCTGTATGTCTGTTTCTATGTGTGTGTCTGTGTGTGTATGTGCAGTGTGTGTCTGTGTGTTCTGGGTTCTATGGCCACTACTTTGCGTTCTGTACACGGATACACACAGTCCGTATATTTTTGCTCTTCTGGTCCTGTTTCCTAGCATACTTTGGAGGAATCAAGTCACTCCAATGTACCACCTTAATTACCACCTTAATAATTATTGTACCAAGTTGTCTTCTGTGTTGTTCATCCTGTTGTCGTCACTTCACCACTTGTTGACACCTGCCTGTTGACACCTGCCTGTTGACACCTGCTTGTTGACACCTGCTTGTTGACACCTGCTTGTTGACACCTGCCTGTTGACACCTGCCTGTTGACACCTGCTTGTTGACACCTGCCTGTTGACACCTGCTTGTTGACACCTGCCTGTTGACACCTGCTTGTTGACACCTACTTGTTGACACCTACTTGTACTGTACACAATTTTCATGTACCAATATTTCCTCCTGTTATTTCTTGGCTTCTTCTATATTTGTCATGCAAACCAAGACTTAAAACACCCAATATTTATACGATCCAGTAATTCATATGTTAACTGATTGGTGATACATGATATATGGATTCACATTTACACGACTAAGGAAATTCTATCCTCATGGTGTATAAATATTTACACCGAATATTTACACGACAATATGTTCTATATCCTGGCTAATAGTTAATGTCTGCAGCTGAAGTCAGTACAGTATATATATTGCTTGTGACTGACTGATGCATGATTACTAACACATTGGATACGAGGCTTCATCAATTACAGAGACCCTTGGCACCCTCTCTATACCAAACAAATAGTATGTGGCCATTTATTTTATTTTATCAACGACTACATTTAATACAGACAAAGCATTTGGTGAAACATTAATTTCCGTAATATATCGTTTCATTCTACACTATTCCTAAGCATCAAAACATGTTATCGCTTCAGTAGGATGTGGGAATGTCCTTGTACTGTATGTAGGGTTTGTGGTGCGGTTGTTTGCGACTACAATTATAAGGTCACGTTTTGATTGTGGGAAAAAAAAAACATGAAGCTTCTGGGTTTGTTTACACGTGAGCATTTGTAAGGAGGAGCACATGCATGGAGTGTATAACCTAAGAACACCTACAACTACAGCAATGAGGTTGTATCTATGTATGCTTTATGACACAAGCTGCTGAATGTAGTAATGTTATGGAAGAGACACAATGAAACACAACCAACCTATTCCCGGATGCGGATGCGGATATACAGTTGTTTTGCTTGAGTCATCGTACTGTACTGTTCACTGCACCTGTTGACATGGGGAGTGTGGGTTAGATATTGGGTCTCTAGTGTGGGTTGACTTGATGCCGTACAGTGGGTTGGTTTGTTCAGCCTGGGCAGTGGTGGTGAGATTGGCTGACTTACTATATTATGTACTGTTCCCTGCAGTTCCGCCTTTACACATAATAAAAGTAAGACTGTGAGTGTGACTTTTGATATGCTAACTCATCACTATAATATGTCCCTGCTCAGTGTGTCAACGTTTTTCGAGGACCAAATGCACAACAGGAACTGCAGGATTTTGTGTATTGTATCACACGTGTACCCAAAGTGATGGTATATATATTTTCTTCGGGCAACGGATACACTGGCAACCCTACAGGAAGGTACAGTTGAGCAAGTAGGAGTACTAGAAAAATATGAGTGTATACGGCAATATCTTTCAGTTCTTTGTAGTAAACCCTGGTATTTTTATCAATGAATCACTAAGACTCCAGAGCTAATGTAAAGTGGAACGTGACTCACTGAAATTATGAGTGGTAACCAGATGTGGACATTTATACTCATATTTTACTTGCACTTTCTACTTACTCAACTGTACAACCTCGTATGGGAATGATAAGGTGGATGGTGAAGGTGAGAGTGAAGGAGACTTACGGCAAGAGATGGTCACGACGAAGGAGGAGGACAACTCTCACCTGTCCATCAGAATACGACGACAACTACAGCCAGTCAAAGCATCGGTCAGTACCCAGCCATTGTCTCCATGCTGAAATATTCGCCATAATTAACTACCAACATTCGAATGGATACCAAGGAAAGATATTGGTGTTATCCTGTGGAGCATTGTTGTCATGTAAATATTTGTGAAACTCACCATTCATAATGTGTCTCAACTCTTGTTTGCTGTACAAAGCTATATTTATCTATGTATATATCTATCTATCTGTATATATCTATACCTATCTATATCTATCTGGTTCCCTCCGGGAACTCCCCTCAAGGGAGTGGCCACTGCTGAAGTGTCTCCAGTTTTCCCTGTTCCAAAACTCTCTCCTTACTTGGTTAAACCCTACTCTGCCTCTCACGTTTCTCTCCCTTACATACTCTTCCACTCTGTTCTGCCATCTAACCAGAGGTCTGCCTCTCACACCAGGTCCCACAACTTCACTTCCATACACCTTCTTAACAAAATCCTCAAGTTGCATTTTCTCCAAATGTCCAAACCACCTCAATGTATTACGCTTCACTCTCTCAACCACTCCACACTCAATACCAATTGCCTACTCACTCATACCACATCTCTCATACACACTCTCATTACATGCTCTATATAGATCTTTCTTCAGTTTTAAAGAACGTCCGCAATCTTCATTTTGCTGTACCCCTTGTATGTATGACATCAGCCATTACGGACTTACTTACTTATCTATCCATTATTATTTGTGGTTGTGTATACTGTACAATACATAGGTGGTAAGGACAATAATCCTTTTTCATTATATTTTCCAAGGTGACCACAAGCCAGAAATTAAGAACAAGGAAAGTGATAATAGGAGTGAGAATGAAAGTTGATGAGTTTATATCAGTTCAGTGACAGATGTAATGGAAGGGTTAGAGTGTACAGCAAGAAGAATATATAAGCAGAGAGAGAGAGAGAGAGAGAGAGAGAAAGAGAGAGAGAGAGAGAGAGAGAAAGAGAAAGGAGGTGGATAATGTGTGTTTACATGTGTGTATAGACTACCTCATATTTCAGTGAAGAGCGAGTCAAATATTAGTTCAAGATAAGGAAGGAATTAGTATATACAATATTATACAAGTTGTCTATAATCACTCGAATGCAAAGTAAAGTAAATAAATCACATACATAAAGTAAATCACATTCAAAGTAAATCACATACATAAAGTAAATCACATTCAAAGTAAATCACATACATAAAGTAAATCACATTCAAAGTAAATCACATACATAAAGTAAATCACATTCAAAGTAAATCACATACATAAACTAAATCACATTCAAAGTAAATCACATACATAAAGTAAATCACATTCAAAGTAAATCACATTCAAAGTAAATCACATACATAAAGTAAATCACATTCAAAGTAAATCACATACATACAAGCATAATTATCATGTACTGACCTTGACCTAATGGTGCTTGCTTCAGGTGACGTGTCCAGCAGAGCAGTTCGAGTGTAGGACAGGTGGTCGATGTTTACCTCCCACGTGGCGGTGTGATGGAGAAGATGATTGTCAAGACTCCAGTGACGAGCAAGACTGTTATGACGTGGTAAGTTTTCGTTCTTTAACACACGGAATTAAAACTTTCTCTCTCTGTTGGTCTAATAGTATGTTTATGCAATTTATTTTACATTCAGGTACACATATATTTGTTTTTTTATGTACATTATTTGTTTGTATGTATTTGTTTATTTATCTAATGCAGTATAATATTTATGTGTACTGTACTATACTGTACATACATACGTGTACATGTTATTGAGACCTTTTTTATTCATTCTAATAATATCCTTGTGTCTGTGTCTGTGTGTGTGTGTGTGTGTGTGTGCGTGTATGTGTCTGTGTGTGTGTGTGTGTGTGTGTGTGTGTGTGTATGCGTCTGTGCTGTGTGTGTGTCTGTGCCTGTGTCTGTATTTGTGTCTGTATCTCTGTCTGTATTTGTGTGTGTGTGTGTGTGTCCAGGAGGCGTGCGGAGAGACCTACTTCAAGTGTGTGTCTGGTGAGAAGTGTATAAAGGACGTGTGGAGGTGTGACGGTGAGAAGGACTGTTTTGACGGCAGCGACGAGGAAGGATGTCAGACTACTTTGGTAAGAATTATATTAGTTTAGGGAAATCCTTAGCCTTACTTAAGATTATATTAGTTTAGGGAAATCCTTAGCCTTACTTAAGATTATATTAGTTTAGGGAAATCCTTAGCCTTACTTAAGATTATATTATTATATCAATTTGGGGAAATGCTTAGTCTTACTTACATTATTATCATCATCATCCTTGCAGGAATCTTTAGTCTTATAATTCGAGGCTAGAATATTATTATGCACTTATATAATTAGGTTTAGTTGAGGGATAAGGGATAGAATTAGATATAGCCTATAGATAAAGAATTTGAGATACAGATAAAGAAATAGAGATACAGATAAGGAAATAGAGATACAGATAAAGAAATAGAGATACAGATAAAGAAATAAATACAGATAAAGAAATATAGACACAGATAAAGAAATATAGACACAGATAAAAAAATAAAGATACAGACAAAGATTAGATTCATGGATTTACTGGGTTTATCATAAGTGGAGATAATAATAATGGAGAGAGAGAGAGAGAGATGTTGAGAGATAGATAATGTGTGTGTGTGTGTGTAATTAATGCCCTGGTATGCCTCCCCCCCCCCCCCCCCCGACACAGGCCCCGTGTGGACATAATGAGTTCCGGTGTGGGAGTGACGGTAAGTGTCTGACGAGAGATGCTGTATGTGACGGTGTAGTGGACTGTAGTGATGGTAGTGATGAAGAACCAAAACGCTGTACCACTTCCACCACTTCCACCTCCACTACCACCACCACCTCCACTACCACCACCTCCACTTCCATTTCTTCCACCTCCACCTCCACCTCAGCACCAACACAGTCCGGGGAGTTCACCACACCTTTCGTACCAGGCTCTCATCGTGTTGTTACTGGTCCTGAACACGTAAGTAATGAATACAGTATGTAGTGAGTACAGTATGTAGTGAGTACAGTATGTAGTGAGTACAATATGTAGTGAGTACAGTATGTAATGAGTACAGTAAGTAGGAGTTTTGTATTAACTTCACTACCAAACCTTCACTCTAAAAGTACTGTTACCTGCAATTAATACTAATTTCCTCAGACTTTGTACAGCCATGGGTGATAGTGCTTGACCAGGCTCCAAGGAGTGTTGGTGAGCAACTGAACACAGTTCGAACAAGTGAGTTTTCCAAACCATTCTCAACGTTGAAAGAGGTTTAGAAGACTCACTTTTTCGAACTGTGCTCAGTTACTCTCCAACACTCCTTGTACCCTGGTCCACCACTATCACTCATGGCTACACATACAGGATTTCAATATACGAACTGAAACATGTAAGTGTAAAGCAAACTATGAAATGAACACTACACTGAATTCCCCACCAAACAACCAATTAAACCATAAGACGAACTTTACACCCATTTCCCCACCACCACCAAACCTTCATTCATCCTGATTTCATCACTCATCTTGTCTTTCCTTTACACACGCCTCTTACAGGGTGCGTGTGCTGAGGACAAGTTTGAGTGTGTGAGGGACAAGACCTGCATTGATGCCCGCTGGAGATGTGACGGTGAAGACGACTGTGACGACCACAGTGACGAAGTGGGCTGTATTCAGGTGAGTGTTGCAAAGCTATAAACTATTTCAACAAACAGAACACCATTATTTTGGTTAATTTGGTCCAGTTTTCTGGCATACTTTGGAAGATACAAGGCAGTCTATTGTAGCAAAAATCTATGACCCCCTCCAAATATGCTTTTAAAAATTTCAGGCCAAAACAGGTCACCCTCTCATTTGAGCAGCGGTATATTAAGATCTTGCAGTATATGACCCTATATATAGCTGTTGCGCCGCCAGATGCCTATAGTTGCATCAAGGAATCAATCAATCAATCTCATTTGACCATATATGCATTGCCTCATTAATTTGTATACACCACTGTGACATCAAGGGCTCGTAACAACTAGAAAATGTAATTGATTAATTTCTTAACACACCAAATTTATTGAGTAATGTTATTTGACTAATATTTGAATCAGTCAGCAGAAAAATCCTTTACATTAAGATCAGAATAGAGATAATTAATAGCAAGTAAAGACCACTTATAACCAATGCTCTGTGTACGAATTTCTGAGGGCGACTGTACATACATACATATATACAACACATACACCCCCTTGTACATAGGCTGAGTGTGAAGGGAGCTACCTGAAGTGTAACTCTGGTGACGAGTGTGTACATCTACAATGGTTGTGTGATGGTGACGTGGACTGTATTGATGGTAGTGATGAAAAGTACTGCAACTCCACTGTGGTAAGAACATTGTAGTTATTGGTATGTGTGTGTGTGTGTGTGTGTGTGTGTGTGTGTGTGTGTGTGTGTGTGTGTGTGTGGTAAGGTGTGTGTGTATGTGTGTGTGTGTATGTGTGTGTGTGTGTGTCCAGAGATTTAAACTGTTAATAGTGATAAACAGAACTCCTTTTATTTTAATTTACACTTCTGGATGATACCTTTCCTCGAGGTGACTTATATCCTTGAGGTTCTTCACTAATATGGAACATTAAGCATCTCTTTGGTGTTGGTAAAGTTGGAGCAACAGAATCCTCCAAACTATTTCAAGCAACAGAACACCTTTATTTTTGCCCCTATGGTCCTGTTTCCTAGCATACTTTGGAGGAATCAAGGCACTCCTATGTAACAAAAGGGAATTACCACCTTAAGCACCTCTTTGGTATTCAACGTGTAAGTTAGTTATTTTATTTAGATTCTGAAATGCCTCCTTGTGACACATAAACAGCGAAAATTCATTACAGCTGCTGGGTATTTGTAAGAAAATTCGTTTTGCCAAATGATATAAAGATGATATAGAATTAACAATGCAATCAGTTATACAATAGGCACTGGATTCCATCTCTTCCCAGTTATACGTATAGATGTTAATGAATGTGTGTCAGTTGTTTATAAGAGAAGACAATGTTTAATGATGTGTACAGGGTATCATAGCATCTCTTCCCAGTTGTATAGATGTATAGTTGTATAGTTGTATATATGTCTGCTGTCAGTTGTATATAAGAGAGGACAATGTTTAATAATGTACACAGAGTATCATAGCATCTTTTCCCAGTAGTATAGATGTTAATGATGTCTGCTGTGAGTATCATAGCTTGTACTAAACTTGATATCGATGGCCACAGCTTGGTACCGAGAGACGGGCCGATGTTATAGACGAGGCAGTGAGGCGTCTACGATCCTCTTGAGAAACGACTATGAAGTGTGCAGACTGACTCACCTACACACACACACACACACATACACACACACATACATAATATATAGTGGAGTCAATGTCACACCTTAACAACACATATACACATAATATACACATATATATACATAGTGGAGTCAATGTCACACACCTTAACAACACATATACACATCATATACACATAGATACACACATACACAAACACACATATACATAGTGGAGTCAATGTCACACCTTAACAACACATATACACATCATATACACATATACACATAGATACACACATACACAAACATACATATACATAGTGGAGTCAATGTCACACCTTAACAAGTTAATAACAACACATACATCATTTGTAACACTTTATTACTACATGCTGGCTGACAATGAATGTTTAATGATTCCTATAACCCTTTTAGAAATAATTATGTTGTGTACAATTCAATTCTACAACACTTACCAATATTGTTATCAGCTCATCGATAAATAGTGACTTTTATAGGGCAGTTCTTATGGTAAAACTTTATGCCATATGTTTTGTTTTTGTTTTTCATACTTGAATTGTGTACATACAGTTTGTTAGGAATGTTTATATGTTATTGTTTACAGTCATCTTTTTACAGGCATTATTGTACTCGTAACTTGTAATTTAGACCCACTTCAACCTGTAGGCATTCTGGAGCTTTTGTATTATTGTAATCTCAGCTGTATAGGCTATCTAGTATCTCTATCTAGGCTCCAAGTACGGGATAAAGAAATATATTTTTGATAACTGATTTTGCATGCTTCTTGGAATTAGTCTGTGGTGAAGGAATCTTATAGAATCTTATAGTATCTTATAGAATTTTATAGAATTTTATAGAATCTTATAGAATACACTACAACACAATTACTATATTGACATAATAAGTATTGCAGATATCATTTATATTAAAGTTTTATTTTTTTATTATTTTAATCTGTAATCATGTGCACTTCTGGTCAATAAAGATCAATTTATCTGTTTATCTTTCTTTCTTTCTATCTATCTATGTGTGAATATGTATATATGTGTGTTTTTGCATACCTCCACCAACGAAGTTGGAAGGGTTATGTTCTTGCCTTTGTTTGTTTATTAGTCTGTCTTTCAGTCTGACAATAGACTGGAAAACAGATGGAATCATAATGACCAGAGGACGAAGGAAACTGTAAGATCCATTTCCACACCAAAAAGACTGAAGTTGTTTTGTGGAAGTTTCAATTTTCTGAGGGGGACTTTATGAATATTACAGTAGTGTAGTGTGTACTTTATAGGTTAATGGAAATACTTTACAATATTCAGATGTTAGTATTACTTTCCTCTGACAGGAATATGTGGCAAACACAACTGTTGTTAGATGTTGCTTAAGAACGTCTACATAGTGTTTGGGTGTTGAGGGAAGTGAAGGCTAATGATTCCTCCAGATTGGGTCACGAAAGAGATTCCCTCGGTACCCCTTCAGTTTCCTGGTAAAAAAAAAAATGTGTGGATGAATCAGTAGCCTTCAATGCTTAATTCCTCTAAGACCCGTTTTGCTTGGTTGGTGGGTTGGTGGTGCAGAGTCTGTGTCGTGTCGGGGAACATCAATGTAAGCTGAATGGCAAGTGTGTGATTCCTGCCTTCGTATGTGACGGAATAGAAGACTGTCCTGATGGTGGTGACGAGGAGGACTGTCATATGAGCTCCACTTCCACCACCACCACCACTGCTTCCCCTTCCTCTGGTGAAGTTACTGGATCCACCCCCACCACCCCCACCACCCCGACT
>JAWZYT010000692.1:0-25000 GCA_034508575.1 Petrolisthes manimaculis | reverse complement strand
TGGGTTGGGGGAAATGAGCAATACCAGGCGATTCGAAGCTTTCTGCTCCTCACACTCTGGTCAGAAATTATGTATCACGAGTGTACTACCCTCCCCCCCTTTTTAATCTTATAATAATATTAATTCCTGTACAGAAAGTGATAGATAGCAGTGTTGGGCTGGACCATCCCTACTCCCTGGATTTGTATGCAGATTCTCTCTACTTTACTGACTGGCAATCCAAACAGGTAGGTTAGCAGTTGTTGTGGTGTGGTTTTGTTCCAAGTGTAGGTGTGTGTGTCAGTTGTTAATGTGTGGGTGTGTGTTGTTGTTGTTGTTGTTCAAGTCATATTTCAGCTGTTAATCTGTGTGTGTGTCAAATTTCAGCTGTTAATTAATTTGTGTGTGTGTGTGTGTGTGTGTCATATTTCAGCTGATAATCTGTGTGTGTGTGTGTGAGTGAATCCTATTTCAGCAATTACTGTGTGTGTGTGTGTGTGTGTGTGTGTTCTACCCCACTTAATTAATTAATACCTATCAACAATCCTATAATTATATACCTGTTATAATCTTCCAAACTTCACACCTGTCTCATCGCTATACGTATACTACACACACACACACACACACACACCTTTCCCACCACAGGTACTGGCGTGTAAGAAGGACACATGTAACACCGTCAGGAGTCTAACAGGTATCCAGGACAGCACGCCCTTTGGTATCACCGTCATCCACCCTGGCATGCTGGAAGGGGTATGTATGTATGGTTGAGGTCAAACGGAAGGGTGTGTATGTATGTATGTATGTTTGTGGACATATGGAAGGGTGTGTATGTATGTATGTGTGTATGTTTGAGGTCATACTGACTTTGGAATGGTTTAATTTAAGGGAGTAGTAATACATTTTTGGTACATACATCAGAGCTCCTTGATTCGTCCAAAAATATATCCCAACTCCTTTTATTTTATTTTCAACTAGTTACCGATAAAGGGAGAAAATATAAGAAAACGTATGGCATCATGATAGAGAAAACAGTTTATCCTATGCGTTTAGTGGGTAACCAAAATAATACGCCTTCCACTCAAAGTTCTCCATAGTGTTGAAGCTTAATAATTTGTACTAAAGGTAAATATAGAACTTAAAAGAAATAATAAACGACTGTGGTAGACATTAGTTTATTGTACTATACGTATCTTATTAACATCATCTATTACTCTAAAACATTTTCCTTTATTTCTTGTCTTTGATTCTGCTTTCTTGTCAGACGTAATTCTTCCCTTTAGAATAGATGAACAGATAGATAATTATAAACAAGATGATGAGAGAAACCTCATATAGTTTTTGTTTGTTTTTAATTAACAGTGCACGAAGAAAAAACATTGAGTTGCAGTTTGTTTGTTTTTCTCTTGTTCATTTTAAGTACATAATTATAGCCTATGCATCTTTGAAAACAGCTGATTTCCTAAGACTAAAGACTAAAGTTAACATTGTCTCTTTTTTTAATGACAGATGAACAACCCTTGCCAGAGCAAACCGTGTAACAAAATCTGTGTATTGTCTGCCATTGCCCGTGCTGGCTACACCTGCCTCTGATAGGATACCTCACCATGCAGACAACCAACCAACCAACCAACCAACCAGCCTGGATTAAACAACAACAACAACAACAACAACACCTCTGTACTCTACTCAAACTACTTTTCATAATGTCACCTTCACCAAGATCGAGAATTACCATATAAGGACCCTGTGATCGTGTATGAAAATTGGAGGCTTCTGATTCCTCCTGACCATGCCACGAAACAAGCTTAATTTATTCCATATAGGTGGTATTTCGTGCCAATATTTGACGGATTAGCTTACCTCCAATTTTTTTTTTTTTTTTTTTTTCTGACTAGCCTACTGCCTGCCTACATCACAGGGTCCATTGAATTTAAACCATACCATGAAACGTGCCACCTTAATTTTAGATGATATGGTGTGTTTCTTTGCATAGTTTGAAGGAAATGTGTAGCCTAGCATGACTTAATTAAACATATATTAGGCTAGCCAATAATATAATAAACATATAATAAGCGCCTGTGTAAAACTCGTAACTTGATTAAATTTCCGCAGTGGGGCTTCTTTCCTGCTTATGCTAATTAAACAATTTTATCGCGCTCTCTGTAACTGTGAGTTGTATTCCGTATTATGAATGGTTCAGTAATATATTATGAAAAAGATAATACGAAAATAATAATATGAAAAATGATAATAATATGAAAAAGATAATAATAACATTAGTCTCCTTTTCCACATTGTACTGCAAGTTCCTATAAGTTAGTCTGGAACCAAGTGTATAATATAAACTGACAATGGAATATGCATACTAAACATGAAAGATTAAATTCTAAGGTAACACACACAGTTTCGTATTTCATATTCCTGAGAATAATTATGTAGATTTGTTTGCATTTATTACCGTTCCATTTAGTACATGTAGTAAGGCTGAACGAGAAACAACCATAGATTATTACTTTATTTATTTATCGTTATTTATTTATTAATTTATTTATTGTGAAGTTCATTATTTAACTGACTTAGGGCTCTTCATAATTCCGCATTAATTAATTAATGAAATCGTGTCCTTGAAATAGAATTCTCACAGTTATATATTCCGTCTATATAATATTTCCTAAGCACAGCACACATTTTTCACAGCACACATTGTAAACTTTAATTATAGTCCGTACTCTGTTTTTCCTGTCTTACTTACATTGGATCACAGTTTGCCTTCCTTCGTGGCCAGAATATGGTACCGTAAAGTCACGAGCACTAATCTGTATACAGCTTTGGGTTGAAGTTTTTGAATAGTCCACCAATTCACCAACGAACTCATTCCAATGGAGATAATTAATTTTGTGCATCCATTTACTATCTCTATAGGTATTCGAAGCACACCTGAATACTTATTAGTTCTCGTGACTGTACATCTCTTATTAATTTTATGAGGCAATATTTGGGGAACTGTATTTTGGAGTGTCTCTGCCTGGTAGCTTTGCACTGCTATTATTAATGTTGTTGTATTGCACTGTATTAAGAAAGCCTTGGTAGCATCACTGTAAATGTTTAATTAATGGCTTTTGCTGTGTTATAATGTATTTCTTTAGGGCTGCACTCGGTACCAGTTCAGATGGTTATTGTATTTATATAAGTGTTGTTTTCATTTATCGGGTGCAGTATAAGCCATATTTATATACTTTATTCAGGGCATTTTTATTATATGTTGCCATACTAAAGTCCTTATTTAGAGGCATTTTGTTAATATAAAAGACAATTGTATACTCTATTTGTTTATATTTCCTCTACTATATTGTTTACAAGTTACAGCGTTGGGAGGAGGGGTAGAAACATTCTGTAACCAATATCAGAAGAATTACATAACCTCCCTCACTCAGATGGTTACATTTTTGTAACACCTGGTGATAGCTGATGGTTGGTGATTTGGTGATGGTTCGTTGTAGCTCGTTTGTATTGTTTTATTTGTGGTAGTTTGTGTGTTTGTTGCTGCTGTTCGGTACAACAGTGGTGTTTGTTTGTATTTATTATCACTATTACATTTACCTTTTTTATTTTATTTCATTGAGCCATTATTATTATTATTATTATTATTGTCAATGTCACTATGACTTAATTATTAACTATGTGGTAGGAACAAACTATGACCACCGTAAACCACTCTAGTGGCAAACAGTAGGGAGGTAGGCCTGAGGTCTGGTAGGACCAAGGAGCCGGCTGGCGAGGTTAGTCTATTAGTGATATCCCGACTGTACACACACACCTTATGGATAATATTTGTATACCTGTGGATATTTCTTGCATACCCGTAAGAACGCCAGAGTTTGGTGAGTGTTTCATATTGTATTAATTGTTTCTTGTGTTATTTTGACATGAATAAGATATAGTTCATCCAGCATTGTACTACCATAATGTTTTAGACAATTTAGCATTTTGTTCATAATTTCTGTCTTTGCTATTAAATACCAAAATGTTCATAGCCATTGGATTTGCTCAGTCTAGTTTTGGAGAATTTGAATAATTATTGCATTTAGTTTGTTTTAAATTATTAATAACTATTGTGAATTAATTTCAATTAAATTTTTGTACTGCAGTATGTAAGTAGATGATATTTTTGCTAATTTAGGAAACCTTTTTCAGTTGGACCATTCAACTATATGAAATTAAAGAAACAAGAGAATGCGTGTCAATGACCTGGCGTACCACTTATAGAAAATATACCCATAGCCTAACACCCCGGAGTGGGTGTTCTAATTTTCATTAATAACTAGGTGATTATAATAAAAGGAACGGAATCCTTTCTCTGTGGACCTTAATTAAGAAATATTATAGTACAGGTACATATTTTTTTTTTCTTCTTTTTTTGCATTGACGAATGATGATATTTGGCTTTTGGTGTCTGACTGTTATCATCCACTGCCGACATACCGAGAATTAACAGAGAAAGTAATATGGCATTAATACATTTCTTTACAGTCGTTATCAATGTGATATTATCTGAGTAAGGATAGGAGCTACTAGATTGATTTATAGCTTTTGGGCCAGGCTGTGACGGGCTCGTACACAGAACGGAAATATGGTGGCGGGACAATTGTGGTAGCCTAATGCAGCAGAGTCTAGTACTTAATTAATTTGCGGAAACTTGAGCTTGATGTAGTCAGTGTTCATCCCAGGCCGGCAGTGGCAAATACATTAGGACACGGCCACTATCATGTTGCCACGATGGGAAGTGGAAATGGGTGGATTGGCTTACAGGAGAGAGAGAGAGAGAGAGAGAGAGAGAGAGGAAGGCAGGCAGGCAGGCAGCAAAGACCAGCCTCGAGACAAGTGTTGGTGCCTCAGCTGGATGAACCAGTATGAGTCATTGGTTATTTTGGAAGTGAAGAAGGACGTCATGCATACAGTGCAAAGCTTAGATCTTGTAATAATGTAATTAAGCAGAACATTCAAGATGGGTTTTTTTCTCGTATGCAGTTTTATGAGCCATAGTTTCTAGAGCTTCAGTTCGATTGTGATATAACTGTAAGGCCCGTACTAAGAGTGAGGAAGGTTGAGGGTTGATGGTACGGCCGTACGGGGGAAGGCAATAGAGTACCAATAGTCAGAGCCGTTATTGGAATGAACGTCTATTGGTTGGTCGAAGGGAAGGCAGACAGACTCCTTTCCTGACAAACCTACTAATTGTGATGACAAGTATCTCACACATCAAAGACTTATACTTCACTGCCGACCCACCATGGATTGATCCAATAACATCTTGTAACTTGCGCTGGATAATACTTGTAGTAGTGTAAATTGAACTTTCATTTTTGTTCATTTTAATGTAGTAGGCTACAAATGGAAAATCTATCCTACGCTTGCTTAGGGCGGGGTGGATAGGGATGTGTAAGGATAAGGTGATGTGCTGGTGATACAGGTGTCCTGTGTTTTACAATTGATCTATACCAAAAATTCTTTCCCCAGTCTAGTAGTCTACGGCCAAGTACGTACAGTTGCCCACACATGAAGCTGGGTTGGCTCGTTACTGCTTCATGTGTGGGCAACTGTACCTACTTGCTGCTATGCTTGCTTCTAGATGAGCAAGGATATACAGTACAGTACAGAATGTAGAACCTTGGAAAACTTGTCCAACAATTCCATCAGTCTAGTCATTACAAAGTAAGCATCGTTACCACTAGACCACTGGTGCTCTCATAGATACTAAACATTATTATTAAAAGGCATGCATATAATATTTTGCAGATAACCTGAATTATAAAGCTTTAAGTACGATTTTGTAGATTTACAGCACCACTGGAACAGGAATATCTTTACGCTTTCACTTACGCATATGACGTCATCAATGAGACACAATTTACTTTGTGGATACGAGTAGAAGTCATAGTAAAGAGTTATGAATGTGCTACGCTGGGCTGGTGTGTAATGGATTATGTTTACGGTTGTACGCCAGTATCATGTTGAGGCGACGAGGCCACCTCATTTAGGCTCGGACGTCCTCAGACGGGAGTCAGATCTCCTCACTACCTCAGTCACCTCAGTGCGCTGTGAGCCTGTGAAGAGGGAGGTTCTATCGCTCCGCTCCGTCGTCCCTCGTTTATGACCAGCACCTGTGGAGATAAATTTCTTCTTTATAGCTGTATATAAAGTATATTTTTGTTAATCGCCATGTATTCGTTAACACCATGCACGTGAATAAGTGAAAAAGAGTGTGAAAATCGTCCCTAGTGGAAAGTTGACGCCAGAAATAAACTTGTGTGTAGAGTTGGGTGGGCATCACTTGGAGTTCACCTGCGGCATGTGACCGGTGTTGTCCAAGACTATTTTTCCTCCAGTCACGAGCAATCACTGCAATAATTCCTCTAGATATGCCCAGAGTCGCACCAGCTACAAGTGCGACCAGCTTGTGGCAGGCGTCGGCGGTTCTCTATACCCCTTCCTTGCCCCCATGAGTCAGCCCCAAAAGTATCGTCCTAAGAGTAAGGCGAGCAGTACAGGTGTGGGGTCACTTATGTGTGTGTTGTGTGCGGGTGTGGGCTCGCGTGCAGTGTTGTTGTTGTGAGCGGGTGTGTAGAGGAAGGCAGACACCCGTGAGAGGAATTATGAGTGCTCTTCGCCATGGTCGTCTCCTGCGTTGGATGGCCGCTGCTGCCTGTCTTCTGCTGGTGAGTTCCCGATCCAACTTTTCCAACTTTGGGCTTAAATGATGGTGCAGGGTCTTGGTGGGTCCTCAGTACACATGGGTTAGGATTTGCCAGTTGTTTTCCACCTTTATTTAGTTTTAGAGATCCTTAGTTCACTTAAATCTCTAATGTTAGCCACTGAGATTGGTACCTCCGTGTTGTGGAGCTTACAAGCGCAAAACATGAGGAAACATGTTTTCGTTATTCATTGATGGTGTATACGATGGTGTGGTATCGGTACGAGAGCTCGATTGTTTGTCTATGGATTCGTCGTACCGGTACCACGCCATCGTATGCACCACAAATGTTCTTGAATATGGCCCTCGAACTCCCAACATTATCCTCGTTTGTGACTGGCCTGCTTAGCCAAATGACTTTTGTGATTTTTTGTAAGGATTACATATAGTTCTAAGTATCGATAGCTATGTTGTATGTTTTAATGTGGTGTAGCCTAACCTAACTACTGATTGTAATATAAACTAAACAAACATACATTTTATCGTTATTTATACAATATTATTTATTGCACTTGATAGCTTTGATTCCTATTCTAGTAGGGAGTAATCATATAATATTGTCCTCTAGGGATGAGAAACAGCCTCGGAATCACTACACACCTGACCGAAGCAAAACTCTTGCGTAGAGCTGTGCTGAGGGGTGGGAGGGATGTAATAAGATGTGGGCAATACTGTAAGGATTTTGGCACTCCTTCGAATCCCAGCCATCCCTATAATTAAATATCATATAAAATATATATACTAAAACGCAATAGATAAGAAGGGAATTTACGACTATAGTATAGATAGCAGTTTGTTGATAGCAAAGGGCTTTACCGATACTGTTATCTTCTCCCATTAGGCTACTTGCGCAAGTTGATTTTACATTACTGTGTTATTTAATTCTCTTGTTCAGCTTTTTTTCGTTTATTACATTCGCCATCATGCGAGATGGACACTTTTATTTTACCAAATATACTCCTAGCAGAATTATAGAATAATATTTTGTACTTTTAACGTACAGCGAATCCCGATGCTAGGTTTGGAAGCAATATTACAAATACTATAATATACTCTTTCCCAGTCACTCCCCCACTCGATGATTGTAGCCAATTTAGGCGTATATAGACCAGACCCCAGAAAGACAAGTAATATGATGCTGAATACAACAAAGTTTGAAATGGCCAAAATATGCAAGCGATACCGATATTGACAGTGTGCAATTTGGAACCCATTTCGCTCGGGAGCCTAAGAATCATTTCCTAATTTCCCTCATAATCGGCGGTCAGTTGCGTGGGGATCACAGGTTAAGCAGTGGTTAACGAACGAAATAAATATACTCCGTATCGCCAGTTAATGTCGTAAAAGAAAATATATCTCTACAGTTATTGAGCATCGTTTTAATCATGCTAATATTATATCGGGGAAAGGTTAGGGTAATGGTTGGCGCGAGGGAGGTGAGGCTGATGGTATGAGGATTAGTCACGCTAGAATACATAATACCCACCCTCACCATTTTTTAAGGGGTTAGCCTAATCACTTGTCGATTTGGAGAGCAACTGATTCCTCCATACTATGGGAATGAACAGACAACCCTGTACCTCAAGTATACAAGTAGGTCTAACGTAGGGGATCTATTTTATACTATAATAGGCTAGTTTTTAGGAATCAGTAAGCCTCCAATTTACGTCAAATCCACCTAGCCTATCTAGATTCGGAGTCACTGCAGGTCCAATCCCAAAAATATCCATACCTTGAGAAGAGAAATATAAACAAACTTGGAGACAGAGAACGAGACTAGGCTATAGAGTATAGAGAGATAATGACCGTCGGAAACATAAAAACCGTGTAGCACGAAGGGGAAAAAAATGGAGAGGAAAAACTGACAACCCAAAGGAAAGGAAGGACATTTGAAGAATTGAAAGGAGCACCAAAAGTCCTCAAAATACTGCCCACATCACAGCAGGCAGGACCCCTTCCCTACGGAGAGAGAGGGTGGAGGAAATGAGATGGGTGTTGGAAAGGGAGGACAACAGACAGAATCATGTTATGTCTAGAGGCTGAAGGCGTGGAACAAATTTACAAGGACTGTAATGTGAACTTTACTGAAAATATTTTGCAATCCCTTGTCGCCATCCAAATGGAAGGAGGCGATCGTACCGTAGCTAACAGGCATTCCTTCCTCCGACCTTCCTTCCTTCCTTGTGACTCTCTCTCTCTCTCTCTCTCTCTCTCTCTCTCTCTCTCTCTCTCTCTCTCTCTCTCTCTCTCTCTCTCTCTCTCCAAGAAAGGCAGATAAACCTCTTGACTCGACACTTAAAGTACGGCACCAAATTCAAATCCGTTCCGGTACGTTGAGGGAAAAATAAAAATAAAATAAAAAACGTAGACGTGATTTTCCGAGTTTTCTTTTTGCCAACGTCCCACTCCAGAGAATACGGTCTGATGTGGTTATGTTAAGCATCTTTAACACTAGCCTAGCCTACACGCGACAAAGGCCATTAATATATTTCAGTAATAGGGATACAGAGAAGAGTGAAGCAAGAGTTGTTATAACCTAGGACAGTAACAGTTACTCTCCATGGAAGGAAGTGTAAGGGTTTCATAGTATGATGCTTGCTGTAGGTTCCTCCTCAGTCACTTAGGCCTAGGCTATTTCATCCTGTGCAATCCCACAGAGCTCGCTATCCACCAATGAAAGTTCTAGCATCGTTCACTGTTTACACTAGCAGTTCTTGGGTCATCAATACCACTAAATATACGCAAAGTCACAAATCGATACACATTCCAAATCGTTCCGAACGTTGGAGAGCCTTTGAAGTTAACCATATTTCTCCTAGGTTATAATAAATTCTAGTCTTACCCTGTTATCTTCTTAGCTGTTAAATAATGTTCCAAATTGCATGTTATTTATTAATTGTCTGTACCGTAATGCGGGTAGGTTACATGATGTGTGCGTGATAGTTGTAATTCCGTCTAAGTAATTGCTACTGAATTGAGCACTTTAGGGTGTTACCAGCGTGTGTGGCATGTTCTGGTTTCTGTTCCCCCACTGCCGAGACGTTATTTTGTCAGTACCTGTAAATTACCCTCTAGCCTACAGAGGGAACGTGTATATTTTGTTATCACTTCGTAGCCCTGCTGTTCAGACTATATATTATCATCAGAGTGTACAGAAAACACTTGTAGTGGCGTTTTTCGTTGTGTTTTGCGTCGTCTCTGCGATATGCCAGTTATTATTGATGTTTTAAGCCTGGAATGAGGAATGTGTGAGGTTGTAAACTTGAATGAAAGCGATAAGAGTGCGGTAAGTTTGCTTTTAGGTATAGCGTGTTGGACCTGTTGACAGTCAGTAATGGTGGTGTAGGCTGAGTTAGTGGTGAAGGTTGAACCAGTGAGTGTGATGAATGGTGGGAAGTGTGGGTGGGTGGGTGGGTGTGGAGGAGGAAGGTGCGTGAGGGCTTCAGTAGGATGAGTGAATTTGGATGAATGGGTGAAATTGCAAGAAAATGTTATGTGGGGGAGTTGGCTAAATGGTGAGTGAGCGTTTCATGGATTAGTGAGTGTGTAGAACAGCCGGAACAAAAGCCAAGAGGGAATATGAACTAGTGAGTGTGATGAAGGGTAAAGTGTATAAATTATAGTCTATTGATCTGTGTAAAGTTGTATCGGACATAATAATGTAATATTGGAACATGGAAATTAGAACAGCGATAAACTTGTTGTCATTATAGATTAGTGAGGATGTAGTTGTATGAGGATGTTGTCATTATAGATTAGTGAGGATGTAGGTGTATGGAGGATTGAAGGTTTAAGTGCAAGTGAGCGCAGGACTTGCCCTAAGGAGTAAAAAGTGGTATAGATTAGTGAGGGTGTAGGTGTAATGGAGGATTGAGGGTGGAAGTGCAAGTGAGTGCAGAATTTGCCTATAGGAGTAAAAAATAGGGGCGAGGGTGGAGCCTAGCCTGTGGATACGTTAGTCACTCACCTAGCCTACACCTCGGCCTCTTATATAGGGCTTCCATATCCCTCGCCTCTTCCCTCCTCTCTCTCTCTCTCTCTCTCTCTCTCTCTCTCTCTCTCTCTCTCTCCACTGGATTTTCACATTCCCTCCCTTCTCACTTCTTCCCCGCTTGTCCTCTCCCTCCTACTTTCTCTTGTGTCACTTTACCCTATCATCCTACTTCCTTCTTCCTCAACTTCCCCACACGAGCGAATGGTCTGATAGAATTGGATAGAATAGAGATTTGGTTTTGCTTGACAAGGTAGAGAATAATATGAGACGAGAAAATAAAAACATTACAATAAGAGGCCTAAATATGAAAAAAAAGGCTTAAACTGGTTGAAGGTCAAATAGTAAGCAAACTAGAAAGATCATGTATATATCAAGATCTTATCACTGTTGCCAATGTGTTACTTAGCATACGTACAAACAGGTAGTTTCAACCTTCACCCAGTAGGCTATCGTGGATGAGTAGACTGGTAAACAAATTTGAATGTAAATAATATTATGTTGTGTTTTATCACCCAAAATAGGACCTGTTAAATTTGGAAGTTATTTTGTATAATGATGGGGTAAATTTGAACATCCTCCCCTCAAAAAAATAAAAATAAATAAAATAAAAATATATATATAGGCTACCCGGTATAATAATAATAAAAAAAAACGCATGTTACTTTAAGGTAATATCTTTGAGGAAATTATGATAAACAAAATGCAAATACTGTCATGAGTATAGCAAATTTTGCCAGCCAAGGTGAGGGGGACTTGTTAAACTTGGGAGTTATTCAGTAAGATTGTCGGCCGTAAGAAAAGAAAAAAAAGAGCCACCAGATATTTAGAATTTTCCTGCTGCCGAGAGTCAATTGGGGAAACAAGTTACGCAGTCTGGTCATTAGTTCCGCCACGGTGCAGGCTGAGTTCGCGGCAGTCAGGCAGGTAGGCAGGCAGACAGACAGGCAGGCAGGCAGGCAGGCATGTACAGTTGAGGATTATATTTCCTTTCCATTAGGCTACAGGGATTTCTAACCTGTATGTTCATGAGTCTCTGAGCCGTTTGAGCCAAGATGTCTGAAAAAGATATAGGGACATTTGCAGACGATCATCCTTTCCTCTCCAGGGATCTCTATAATACATTTGCCTGTGTTATGACATTTGAGTTATTATAGTACGATATACTATGGCATTAAGGGGAGAGTTTACTTTTGGTACGGTACTAGAGAGCACGTTGATATCCCCAGAGAATGTCAGGAAACAGTACAAAATCAACAAAAATAAGGGTGTCCTGTTGCTTGGAATTGTCTGGAGTAATCAGTTGCTCCAGATTAACCGACACTATTCTACCTTCATAAAAGTGTGTGTAACACCTGGTGATAGCTGATGGTTGGTGATTTGGTGATGGTTCGTTGTAGCTCGTTTGTATTGTTTTATTTGTGGTAGTTTGTGTGTTTGTTGCTGCTGTTCGGAACAACAGTGGTGTTTGTTTGTATTTATTATCACTACCGGTATTACATTTACCTTTTTTATTTTATTTCATTGAGCCATTATTATTATTATTGTCAATGTCACTATGACTTAATTATTAACTATGTGGTAGGAACAAACTATGACCACCGTAAACCACTCTAGTGGCAAACAGTAGGGAGGTAGGCCTGAGGTCTGCCCGGTCTGGTAGGACCAAGGAGCCGGCTGGCGGGGTTAGTCTAGCAGTGATATCCCGACTGTACACACACACCTTAGGGATAATATTTGTATACCTGTGGATATTTCTTGCATACCCGTAAGAACGCCAGAGTTTGGTGAGTGTTTTATATTGTATTAATTGTTTCTTGTGTTATTTTGACATGAATAAGATATATTTCATCCAGCATTGTACTATACCATAATGTTTTAGACAATTTAGCATTTTGTTCATAATTTCTGTCTTTGCTATAAAATACCAAAATGTTCATAGCCATTGGATTTGCTCATTCTAGTTTTGGAGAATTTGAATAATTATTGCATTTAGTTTGTTTTAAATTATTAATAACTATTGTGAATTAATTTCAATTAAATTTTTGTACTGCAGTATGTAAGTAGATGATATTTTTGCTAATTTAGGAAAACTTTTTCAGTTGGACCATTCAACTATATGAAATTAAAGAAACAAGAGAATGCATGTCAATAACCTGGCGTACCACTTATAGAAAATATACCCATAGCCTAACACCCCGGAGTGGGTGTTATAGTGTGTGTTAGACAATAATGTGATCCGTAGATTTGGTGGTTGTTATGGTGACGTGTGTGTATAAATGAATGAACAGGCGTAAATAATTTGGGAGTGGTAGGCTATTGTACAACAAGGATCAATAATTCTGTCCTAATCTGAGGCACAAAATGAATCTCTACCAACTGAAGTGATTTGGGAGAAGTGTAGTGCGAGGTTGGTAGAAATTCAATGATGTTTTTGTGTCTCGAATCAGGATAGAATAGTTGACCCTCAGTGTAGCTTACTGTGTAACTTCTAATACTGATGATGACCGGTTTGTTTATTTCAGCTGCAGGTTGTGTCGACCCGCGCCAAGCGACACCGAAGACCTGAGTACTGCGACGATATACAGGTGAGAGAGACACACACACACGGTTTCAAATACATGTCTTGCACTATCACATATTTATTGGTACACGTACGGTACTTACATATCGGATATATACTATTAATATTTTAGTAGACTATGTATTGCTTCGTAATTTTCACAACTGTTGAAATCTACATAAGTGTGATGTTTAGAAAGTTTCATCATGTTAATTAAAACATAATGATTTGTACTGCATTAACACGGTTTTGGTGAGTAGAATATTGGAAAATATTTTGAAGACACTGTAGCCTAGCTACATAAATATAGAACTTCGGTATAAAACATGATATTATTTTTCTGGCTTGCTTTAAAAAAGAAGGGTTCCAATCAGGCCAGCTATATTGCTTTCTTTTCACCATTGCATCCATACACTGAAGGTTTGTTGTGCAGTCATCAGTCGTTGTGATTCCCAGCCTTTCATTTTTAGGCTTCAGTTGGTATAGCCTAGTCATGGGTAGTGTATTGGACTTGGAATTTTTACTATGAGTCTCTCTCTCTCTCTCTCTCTCTCTCTCTCTCTCTCTCTCTCTCTCTCTCTCTCTCTCTCTCTCTCTCTCTCTCTGATATGCGATTATGCGTTATATACGTACCATATATATATAATTACTTCATAATTTTGAAACCATTCATAAGGAAGCAAGCGAACTTATGTTAATTTTGGCACCTTAAGATTGATTAAGACCGCTTCATTGAGCCGACGTACAGTATTTACTGCACTACACCAGAGGGTTGTAAGAGGTCTTATGAATGAAGTCTGATTTAATTGATGTTTTAATTATGTGACTTTCAGACGGTTAAACTGATGCCAGCGTCACTATCTTGTGAATTGTTATAACTAAAATATGTACATAGATACGCAGGCCTAAACTATACACTTCCGGAAACATGAAACAGACATTTGAAACTAGTCCCTCATGGAGGGTTGAGTTGATATGTTATAATTATGTATTTGCCAATCCTTTGCTATAGTTTTCATATGTAGGTGTGTGTGTGTGTGTGTTCCATGTGTTCGCTGCTAAGTTTTCAGATGTGTGTGTGTGTGTGTGTGTGTGTGTCCGCTACTGTACTGTACATCTTCCTCCTTCCACCCGTCATCCCCCTCCAGCATCCCTCCGCCGGGTGACCTTCCCACAGACCTTGGTGTCATCAATCATTCAGCTTGGGGTAATCAATGAGCGAGCTGGAGGGCCACGGACATGTTTGTTTCACCTACACCTGTAACACATTAGACCTGTAACACATTATCGTACTGGTTATACCCGTCCGTATCTTGTTGGTGTGTTGTGGTTCGAAGTAAGACGTTAATGTGTAAGTAAACTGTAAAGCAATCATTTGTCGGACTAATATCGCCCATGTTGTGGCATTTTTGAGTTTGAAGGAGTTATTAGGCTATCTGTTGTTGACGACTATTGATGGGTTACACATTACAGGGACTGATATTTCCATACAGCCACTTGTTTGGGTTTCCTGGGGCTACGGTTAGGCTGTTTCCTGGTATAGCCTAGCCTATAGTTTGGACCAGGTTTTAGCTCGGCAACTCTCACACACCAGATTAGGCTATTATATCCTATTATTATTATCCTTGAACTTTACATCATTAAAAATAATCTCTATCTTAGGAGGCCTTTACAGCTTGATGTCAACACAACTCTATGCCACACTACTTTTATCTGATTTATAGTTTTACATAACATGAAACCTCGATCCTTACCGCGCTGAAAAAAGTGGCGAGAAACACTATAAAACTACCGGAAATGTTTAGTTGTGTGTGTGAGAGAGAGGGAGAGAGAGAGAGAGAGAGAGAGAGAGAATGTATGGGCTCTCTGTGTGTGTGTGTGCGTCTGTCTGTTTCGTTTAATAATTTACAAGATAAAGGTCAGTAAGCCTCATGCATGACTCTCTCTCTCTCATATTTTCTTTTCCTCATTCCCAATTTTTCATACTCATTTGTTCCACCCACTCAACCATGCATCTCTCTCCTTCACATTACCCCCTCACCACCGCCCCCCATCCCCCCCCCTTATTAAACCCCATTATGATCTCGGCAAATTGTTTATCACCGTTGCTTCCCCTCATAGTGTTGCCTAAGTAGCCTAGCCTAGCCTACTCGGGGAAGTTGGTTGGTTGGTTGGTAAGTGGTGTGGACAGACCTTTTTTTATATATACTGTTTGGCATGTATTTTTGTAAGGAAAGAGGCTAGGTAAGTAGGTTGGTAGCTTAGTATGTGTGTGAGAGAGAGAGAGAGAGAGAGAGAGAGAGAGAGAGAGAGAGAGAGAGAGAGTATGTGTGTGTATGAGTGTGAAACGTGAGGGAGTGTGTGTATTTGAGTGTGAGGGATCGTAGGCGTTGTAGCTTATGAATGGAGGAAGTATGGTTGGTTGGTTGGCAAGTGGTAAAAGAGCTCTAGAGATGTATAGTATAGCCTAACCCACCTTCTGCATGCTCTTCTTTTTCTTTACCTTCTTATCTCATTTCCAACCAACTCTTTCTTCTCTTGTTCGTCTTTCTTTGCTTTCTTCTCTGCTTTTTCTCCTCCAATATCTTTCTCTCTCTTTCTCCTTCTATCCTAGTATATTTTGTTTGTTTATGTTGAAGGGTATTCTGGCAAAGTTACTCTTATGGAAACGTTGGCAACACATGCATATTTCTATACCGAATGTCAGGATAGTTTATTAGAGTACATACAGTATTTTTCACTGTGTGTGTATGTGTGTGTGTGTGTGTGTCCTCAGTGGTCGATGGTGCTGAATACTGGATTATCCTGTGTGTGTGTGTGTGTGTGTGTGTGTGTGTGTAGAAAGAGGCAAGTAGGGGACTGAGAATGACGAAGAGAAGTGAGAGTGGGTAGGCTATAGGGATGGTTAGGGTGGGTGACAGAGGACCTATATACCGTACAGACAGACTAGGATAGGATAGGCTTACAAAGAGAAGAGTGAGCTGTTTGTTACTTTGGACATTGAGGAGGAGAGTAAATATTTTATGAACTATTATGGAGTTGAGCGTAATGTAGAGGATAGTTTGAAGTGATGATGTTTAAGTATGGTACAGTATAGTCTAACTAAATAACAGCTTACCTCGTGTACAAAGTTATAACGCTGATTGCCTGAAATTGCAATGAAAGGGTTTAAGGGGGTAATTCACTTTTGTTACATTGGAGTGCCTTGATTTCTCCAAAGTATGTCAGGAAATAGAACCACAAGAGCAAAATTAATGATGTTTTCTGTTTGGAGTAGTTTGGAGGAATCGGCTACTCCAGATTTACCAACCCTGCACTATCCACTTAATTAAGTTGTGTTTTCTTCTACACGACACACAACATAATGGAGATATTTTAAGCACCGACATTTTTTACCCAGTATATAATTGTTATTTGTAATGGTTGTTCAGGTTCGTATAGGATAGCCTAACTAATATAAATTCTGCAGGCAGTATTGGAAAATCCTGTGCCGAATATTTTTATTACTTTCCAGTGATAATATAATAATTTCTCAAATACCAACGTGTGTGTGTGTACTAATAATAATAATAATAAACGGTTTATTGATGTGGTGTGTGTGTGTGTGTATACTGTTGTCCCTGTCACTTTGTGTAGATGATAGGTGTGTGTGTGTGTTGCACGTAGCCTAGTTGTATCAGTATCCAAGAACTGTGTATGTGTGTGTGTGTGTTATACCATGGTCTCCCCATTATACCACTTTACCTCATACTTAAATTCCACTACCGCGGCACTCAGCCAACAACACCACCACCACCACCACCACCACCACTACTACACCAGTCCGTCTATCATGTTTTGAAGGGCTACTACATCATCCAATATAGGCTACAAAACATATCCCAGAGTATTTATACACAGGTACAGACAGTAGTTTGTTTGTTTCCTGGCACAGTTTGGAGGAATCAGTAGTAACACTTAAATATTGTCCACAGAGAATATATTGATGTACTGTATGTATGTATGTTGTCTTTGTGTGTTCAAGATTTATGAGAATATGCCCTTGTGTGTGTGTGTGTGTGTGTGTGTGTGTAAACATCCAAAAGAGGAAAGTTTGTGTGTGTTTACGTGTTATATGGATGTGTGTGTGTGTGTTTATGTGTTATATGGTTGTGTGTGTGTGTGTGTGTGTGTAAACGTCCAAAAGAGGAAAGTGTGTGTGTGTGTGTGTGTGTGTGTGTGTGTGTGTGTGACTAATCTCGGGGACATCACATTGGTCTCCCTACCTCGCCTACCTACCTGGGCCGACCTCTCCACCCCATTTTCTTTACGACAACAACCAACCATCGTCCCCCCCCCACACACACCAACAACACACACACACACACAAACACACACACACACCAGCAACAACATACACACACACACACACACACACACACAAACACACACACACACACACACACACACACACACACACACACACCACACACACACACACACACACACACCAGCAACAACATACACACACACACACACACACACACACACACACACACACACACACACACACACACACACACACACACACACACACACACACCAACAACAACACACCACACCAGCAGCAACAAAACACATACACACACACACACCCTTCTTCAGTAGTGTACAGTCGCGACACATAGTCTTTGATCAGGGTGTGTAAAGGGAAGTGTGGTCAAGGATTATGTGCCTCGACTGTACCAGGATAAGCTACCTCACACACTACTAAAGGACCTGTGCCATAATAATAATAATAATAATAATAACATAATAATAATAATATAAACAAAAAATTAATAATAAAAATAATGATAATAATAAAAATGATAATGATAATAATAATAATAATAATGATAATAATAATAATGATAATAATAATAATAATGATAATAATAATAATAATAATTGCCTCATTTTGGGGGGACTGGTTAGATTTACTAGGAACAAATGTGGGTATATGAGGATAGGTATTTGAGGTAGGATAATTGGTGTGTGTGTTGTGTGTGTGTGTGTGAGAGAGAGAGAGAGAGAGAGAGAGAGAGAGAGAGAGAGAGAGAGAGAGAGAGAGAGAGAGAGAGTGTGTGTGTAAGTATGTGTGTATGTTTGAGGGTGTGGGAGGAGACGTATGGTATGTGTGCGTGTTACAAAATAATATCTGTGTGAATGTATGTGACGTGTGTGTGAAAGAGAGAGAGAGAGAGAGAGAGAGAAGAGAGAGAGAGAGAGAGAGAGAGAGAGAGAGAGAGAGGGTGGGTTGGGAATGTGGTATTATAGGTGCGTGTTTATATACAGTGAAGACATACATATCCTACCGTGTGTGTATAGGTTATGGATGAGGGAGAAATATGACGTGCCTGGCTTTACTGGTATGTATATATGTGTGTGTGTGTACGTGTGTTGGGTAGATAGGTAGGTAGGTACTGTATTGTACGTGTTAGAGTACTATTTGTGTGTTGTGTGTGCAGGTGAGAGAGAAACACACACACACACACAATCACACACAGAGGTAGGTGATGACTATGGTCTTGTAGGGTAGAAATGACAGGTGTTACAGTACGAGAGATAGAGAGAAACAAACACACGCACAGGTAGATGGTGACTATCACAGTGTAGTGACTATGGTCTGAGAGAGAGAGAGAGAGAGAGAGACTATAGGGTTGGGTTGGGTTGGGTAGGTGGTGTACTGTACCGTAGGTGTCGACTATTCTAACTCCATGGTGTCGACACAGCAAGGAGGGAGCCACCACGAGGATGCTTCACCTCCTCAAGCACCCCCCACTCCCCCCCAGTTCACCCCCCGTCCTCCCTCCCCATTCGTCCCCCACCACCTCTTCCCAGGCCTTCTCGTCTTCCAATTTCCACCAATTATTCCACTATTATCACTTTTTTTTTCATCCTTTTTTCTTCCCCCTTTGACATTCCATTTCTTCATCATTATCATCATTTCTCTCCTCTTTATCTCCCTCCCCCTACTTGCAACAACCTTCAGCTGTTGTTGCACTTGTTAACCCTATAAGGCATAACACACACACACACACCCACACCCACACACACACAAACACGAAAACGGTGGGAGTGGATGTATATAAATGGTGTGGACATTCCCGTTACCCAGTGCATGCTTACTCAAACCAATTACAAGAGGGTGGTCTAATGCTTTGTGTTGGCACCACTGCTGTTAGTTGCTATAAAAAAAAATTATATAGATGCAGTGGTGTTGGCAGAGAGAGAGAGTGAGTGAGTGTGAGAGTGAGTGTGTGTCAGGAAATAGGAGTGAGAATGTTTTGGATAGATGAAGTGGCGTTGGCAAAGAGAGAGAGAGAGAGAGAGAGAGAGAGAGAGAGAGAGAGAGAGAGAGAGAGAGAGAGAGAGAGAGTCAGGAAATAGGAGTGAGAATGTTTTGGATAGATGGAGTGGTGTTGGCAAAGAGAGAGAGAGAGAGAGAGAGAGAGAGAGAGAGAGAGAGAGAGAGAGAGAGAGAGTGTCAGGAAATAGGAGCGAGAATGTTTTGGAAAGGAAAGATGGAGTTGGTTGTTATTGGCATGTGTAAAGGTGCGATACACTCTTGCCAAGATAACTTTTATAAAAGCTATACACTACTACCGTATCCATTCCAAAGAGGGGATATTTGGAGAGAGGGAGGTGAGGGGGGATATAGCCTACATTATTACTCTGCTGGTCCTTGGAGCACGCGGATTCCACTAAACTGTGCCACAAAACATCATTACGGAGTCAGAAGTATTGAGAGAGAGAGAGAGAGAGAGAGAGAGAGAGAGAGAGAGAGAGAGAGAGAGAGAGAGAGAGAGATGGGGGAAACAGATTCATACAAAACTACACCAGAAAATCACCAATACTTATGGAATCTGCTTCGTGACATAGTGTGTGTGTGTGTGTGTGTGTGTTTAGGAATCAGTGGCACCCTCCAACTAAGTTAACAGAATAAGAGAGAGAGAATGGGGTGTGTGTGTGAGAGGCCGGACCACTAGGCTATAGAGAAGACTGGAGTGTTGACATACGACTCTGAGTGGTTGATAAGGAAGGAGTGTGTGTGTAGGGTGTGTGTGTGTAGTTATTTGAGGTGTCTTGGAAACTTTAAATAACAACTGTATTCTGTGTGTGTGTGTGTAGAGGGAATGAAAGGACAGAAGAAAGGGAGTGAGGAAAGGAGAGGGAATGAGTGGGAAAGGGTGTGTGAGGGCAGAGGGAGTAAACAGGAAAGAATGCGACATGCCAGAGAGAGAGAGAGAGAGAGGAGGGGTCGAGGTGTTGATTGAGGGGATGGTCGTGTGTGTGTGTGTGTGGTGGAGAGATTGGATGGGTGGGTGTGAGAACTATACACTACAGTAGACTATACCGTGTGTTTCGGGAGAGCAAATACAGAGGAAAGGTGAGCTGGGCTGTAAACTGACGTGTGTGTGTGTGTGTGCTGGGCTGTAAATCGACGTGTGTGTGTGTGTGGGCTGGGCTGGTCTGTAAATCGACGTGTGTGTGTGTGCGTGGGCTGGGCTGGTCTGTAAATCGACGTGTGTGTGTGTGTGTGTGTGTGAGTCTAGGCTCTAGGGGAATGAGAATCAAAGTAAGGTTACAATGAGAAGAAATGGACAACGGCGAAGGGTCCTGATCAGAGAGAGAGAGAGAGAGAGAGAGAGAGAGAGATGTTTTCGAGGCGTGGGAAAATATTGGGATGAAAATGTGATTGGAGGGAAAAAGTGTGGGGGGGAGTAATGATGAGTTGGACAAGTCGTGAGGGTATCAGTGTGGGATATAAGGTTTGGTTCGGTGGGAAAGGCAATGTGGGAGTGTAATATATTTAGGCTATATACATTAATTAATGATGATGGAAGTGAATATACGTCTTTTGTCTGGCTATTAAAGGTATGTAAGGATATATATATTATTTTGAGAGTGTTTTTGGGGATAAGTTCTGTATTATAAGGGAGGAGGTGGTGTATGGAAATGGGTATAGCCGAAATATGAATGGGTTTTTGTGGTGGTGTGGGTGTTGTGTGTGTGTAGGTGGTGGTGGTGGTGTGGTGTGGTGGTGGGTATTGGGTGTGAATGGTAGTGGTTGTAGGTGGTATGGGTGTGAGTGTTGGTGTGTGTGTACGTGAGTGAACTATAGTGTATGGGATTTACAGATCGAAAGTGCACCGTGTTGTAATCGTAAAGAAAATAGTGTGTGTAGAGAGAGAGAGAGAGAGAGAGAGAGAGAGAGAATGTGTGTGTGTATGTATGTGTGTAGTATAGAGACTGTCCTCACAGCACCATAGCAAATATCTAGAACCGAATATAACTGTCACTCCCTACCTCAGTGAGAGAGAGAGAGAGAGAGAGAGAGAGAGAGAGAGAGAGAAATGGAACCCACACAGTACAGTACAGAATATGAATAGAAGCCAGTGTGTGTGTGTGTGTGTGTGTGTGTGTGTGTGTGTGTGTATGAACGCATGATACTTATCTGTATACGTTGGGAGAGGTGATATTGCACCGAGTAATGAGTGTGTGTGTGTGTCCTTCAGTATATATCTAGTTCGTTGATCGGTATGTATGTATGTATGTTTATCTTTTACTCGTGTTACTGAGAAGATTGACTATTACGTTTGTGTGTGTGTGTGTTGTTGTTGTTGTTGTTGTTGTTTTCGTTGCAATGCATGAGACCGTTCAGTGTAAACAACCTCTTGCAATTCACTTAACATTCTGCCATTACATACAGTATCACACACATTCTACATAACTCTATTGATTTATACTCCACACAACTTTAAATTACATAAACACACACATAACCACCACTTTACACACACACACACACGCATGTCACACGTCACTCTACTACTTACATACCACTGCACACTTTACTCAGCACAACTACACACTACTCATATATATACACACACACACACACACACACACACACCCACCTCACACAACACCACTGCACACAACACATAACCACACACTTACACACACACACACACCCACAACACACTTACACACTCCATATAACCACTCTTCTCTCACCCACTCACGGTAAACACAGGGACACTTTCACTACATTTAATTCTCTTAATGGTCACGAAACGTTTGGGTCGTGTTTTTGTCCTTGATTTCAGTTTCGCTATTTTTTTTTTTATTTTTTTTTTTTTTTTTTTTACTGCCACCGTGATGAGCGTTTTCATGTTTTTGTTTATACCGGATATATAACTCAATATACAAATATTATACAAGTTAGTTAGTAAATAAATGCCTTCATACAGAGAGAGAGAGAAGAGAGAGAGAGAGAGAGAGAGAGAGAGAGAGAGAGAGAGAGAGAAATACCCCAGGGAGGAAAAAGGAAGCAGAAAGTTGTCATAGATGGTTGGGAGGCAGTGGTGTGTGTGTGTGTGTGTGTGTCTGTCTGTCTCTGTGTGTTGTGTGTGTGTGTGTGTGTGTCTGTGTTGATATTTTGTGTGTGTGTCGATATTTTGTGTGTGTGTCTGTCTGGTGTGTGTTGTGTGTGTGTGTGTGTGTGTGTGTGTGTGTGTGTGTGTGTGGGTGAGGGGAAATGCAAGGATATCAGTGTCTCCTTTACCTTCCCTTATGTGTTGGTAAATAAATGTAGAATCTTTCTTATATATATATACAGTAGGTACAGGATGTGTATGAATTTTGAGAGAGAAAAAGAGAGATGGGGGGAGATGAGATGAGAGAGAGTTGTGTATGAATGTTATTTTGAAAGAGAGAGAGAGAGAGAAGTGGAGGAGATGAGAGAGTGTTGTGTATGAATTTTGAGAGAGAGAGAGAGAGAGAGAAAGAGAGAGATAGGAACCAGCCTCTCCCAAGTGACCGCCACACTACCAGTTTGGGTGAAAGTATAATTAATGTGTAGATGATCCCCCCCCTGCTCCCCCCTTACCCCCTCCCCAATTCCCTTCACCCGCCCTTCCCCTCTACCTATCCCTTTCCCCTTCCCTTTCATTCACTCCCCGCCTTTACTCTTCACCTATTTCCCTCTTCCCTTTCTTTCTCATCTTTCCCCATCCCTCCCCTTTCTCATCAGTCCTCTACTCCCCTTCTCTTCATGCCCCCCTCCCCCTCTATCTCCTCCCTTCTCTCGCCAGCTGGAGGGGTGGGGGGAGGGATGTACGCTACCGGTCTGTGTGTGTGTGTCTTTGTGTGTTCGTTCGTTCGTTCCATACAGTTTATGTTCTCGTACTCTGCTACTTGCGTTTTGTATATTATGTGTAAGTGTGTGTGTGTATGTGAGACGAGAGAGAGAGAGAGAGAGGAGAGAGTAAGGGAAGCAAGCATCTTGTGTGGTCTCAGTATATCCTACACACACACACACACACTACTGTACTGCACCGGTATAAGCTACACACACACACACACACACACACACACACACACACACACACACACACACACTATTTTCTTTTATAGGGTATGTTACTCACCAGATGCACTTTATAGATTTCACCCCGAGTCACCTCTCTTCCTTCCGTGTCCAGGTTCGTGTGTGTGTGGCTTGGGACCGGTTTTTGCAGGCATCATAAAATCGTCTGGCGTTCGTCCAAGCATAACATTATTTAGAGTTTTAATATGGCTGTTTTATGCATGGGAAACGCACTATAATAATACCTCAGTAAACAGCTAGGAAGGAGGTCTGTATGTTGTATAATAGTGTATAGTTAGGTTGGTTGAATCAGTCAGTAGCTGTTCAATTCGCCTGCAACAGTTATATCTTCCCTTTACCACTTCCAGATGGTCTCTTACGCCAGACGAACGTTGTACAATACATATCCAACTGTACCATTATTAAACTGGGATTCCTGCTTCTGTCTTAATGCAGATAATAGAACGTGTGGTTGATGGGTACCTGTGTGATTATAATGGTGGTTTGAGAGAGAGAGAGAGAGTTTGTGTGTGTGTGTGTACAGAAGTGGGATGAGCAAGTGGACTAGCCTATGTGGTGGCAGTGTGTGGTGTGTGTACATATGTGTGGGTACAACAAGAATAGGCGAATGTGTTTGCTAATTTTTTTGAGAAAGGTGTGAGTATAGAAAGTGTCTGGATATTGTGAAGGTGGATGATGTGGAGGAGAAGAAGAAACAGGAAAGGAGTGAGGGAGTTGGGGAGAAGATACAGTAACAACAGAAGAAGGAGGAGGAGGAGGAAGAAGAAAGAAGTGAGAGGGTTGGGGAGAAGAAACAGTAACAATAGGAAAGAAGAAAGAGAAGGAAGAAGAGGAAAACAGAGGGGAAGAAGAAGAATAAAAAGAAAGAAGTGAGGGGGTTGGGGAGCTGCAGACAAGTGGTATACAGCTATAGCTACATACTCGTCTATATAACCTAGCTAGCAGGATGGGGGGGGGGTTGTGCAATATCTCATCTACCTTGGTTGGGTTCTTTACCGGTCTGGCTGAGATGTCTGGACCACTTTCTCCCAGATGGATGACCACCCGAGTGACTGATCTCTCATTATTATTTTTTTCCCTTCTGATTGGATTTTTGTTTGTGGTGCTTTGGCTTCTGGTGTCCGGGTGAGTCATGTGTGTTCAGTTGCCTCCATTTCTCTGTTAACTACTCTAGGCTACACCTCTTGTTGGTCGTGGGATCCTTGCTTATGCTATCGAACACACACACACACATACACATACTCTGGCACCCTTGTAAACACACACACACACACTGGCACTCTTACACATATG
>JAWZYT010000691.1:165000-168051 GCA_034508575.1 Petrolisthes manimaculis | reverse complement strand
GTAGCAAGGCAAGGCAAGGCAAGGCAAGGCAAGGGGAGAGAAACACTAATGTTGAGGTGGCTGCTGGCTAATAAAGGAGAGAGTGATGGGTATAGGCTTGGTTGGTGTCCTGTATATATGACAAGTTAATGCTGGCATGTGTATGAGAGATAATGGGAAGTAAAGGAAGGGCAGAAAGTCCATTTAAAGCCGGAAGCTTTTTGGGCAGTACTGCAAACTTAAATGTAAAACTTAATTTATGGTAAAAACCAAAAAAATGACATATATACTGTATGTTAATAATAATAATAATTTTATTAGCAGTAATCAACATTGTGTTAATTATAAAATAGTAGTATTGTAAATAATAATTAAAGTGATAATATCAACACTAATTAATATTAATATTAATTAAGTGATAACATTATTATCGAATTATAATTGATTATTAATTATTATTATTATTATTATTATTATTTTTAACTTTGTGATAATTATAAAATAATAATATAGTAAATAATAAGTAAAATAATAATATTAATACAATAAAAGCAATAATAAAAATTAACATTGTAATAATTATAAAATAGTAATATTGTAAATAATGATGCAACTTATAATATTAACACAATAATATTAGTATAAGATAATAATTAATCAAACACACTATTACAGAACAACATCGACTTACATTAAATCAATAATTAAAACGTTTTTTTTTTTTAATGTTTTTTTTTTAAGGAATATATTGAGAATATGTTTTTTTTTAATAATTAATAATATATAATTAATATATTATTAATATATAATAATATATAATTAATATATTATTAATATATAATAATATAGAATTAATATATTATTAATGTATAATTAATATATAATTAATATATAATAATATATAATAATATATAATTAATATATAATTAATATGTAATTAATATGTAATTAATATATAATTAATATATAATTAATATATAATTAATAAATAATAATATATAATTAATATATAATTAATATATAATTAATATATAATTAATATATAATTAATATATTTTTAATATTATTAAGAATATAATTGCATGTTTTATAAATGTGTTGAATAATAATAAAAGTTAGTGTTAATAAAGTGTTAAATTATACCTAGGCAGCTATATGTTTAGTGGGGTGTGGGGGTCGGGGGGTTGGGGGGGGGGGGTGCGGGAGAAGGGACAGGTTGGGGGGGAGGGGGGTAGAAAGCCTGTCCCCTATTCCTGCACCCCTAACCCACCCCAATCCTGTTAAGGGAGTTAGGGGGTGCAGGAATAGGTGGACAGACTTGGGGGGGTTAGGGGGTGCAGGAATAGAGGGACAGGCTTGGGGGGGTTAGGGGGTGCAGGAATAGAGGGACAGGCTTGAGGGGGGGTGTTAGTGGGGTGTGGGAATAGGGGACAGGCTTTCTACCCCCCCCCCCCCCCCAGCCAGTCCCCCTACCCCTGTACCACCTTAAAGTTTTTTAAATATGTAAGTAATATTATTTATATATAAGAGAAACAGGACAATTGAGAGAGAGAGAGAGAGAGAGAGAGAGAGAGAGAGAGAGAGAGAGAGAGAGAGAGAGAGAGAGATACAACATAGGCAATTATGGAATTAGGTGGATTGAGTTCATGTAATCCGATGTCTGGTTGATCAGCTGAACATTTGCCATCACAGAGATCAACTATTTATTGAAGGCGTTGAAAGAAGATCTGGAAATTGAGAAAAAGTATAAAATAAATAATGCAATAAAGTAATGTTGAATTTATTGTTCTGCAACCCAACCCAAAATGATGTGAGGTGGCTATTATATATATGAGTATACTGTATATATATGGGATGTGAAAGACGAGGGAGAGAGGGAGATGTATAGTATACTGTATGTATGTATAGTAGTGGAGAGAGGGGACAGTGTGTGTGTGTGGGGGGGGGGGGAGGTGGCTATCATATATATGAGTATACTGTATATATATGGGATGTAAAAGAGGAGGAGAGAGGGAGATGTATAGTATACTGTATGTATGTATAGTAGTGGAGAGAGGGGACAGTGTGTGTGTGGGAGGGGGGGGGGAACTAAAATATTGTAGGAGGAAGGAGACTCACCTCTCAAACACTGCCCCAAAGTGTTACTGCAGATGGGTTTGATTTGGTCTGCCTGATGGCTTGTTATGGACGTGTCAGGCACATCCATCTCCCCTATGTTCTTGATACCCCTTCTCCCCAGGTCTTGTATCATCCTTATCCACCCAGCCTCGTCCAGGGTTGACCTCGGGAACCTAATGCTGTATAGCCTGCAAGGAGTTCACATAGACGGTGGTTATCATCTTATAACTGTACAGGTGTATAGGCTACTGTTTGTGTCCAGGCAGGTGATTGACACACACTCATTCATATATGTATTTTATGATGACTTGTGATGCCATGGTAACTCTCTCTCTCTCTCTCTCTCTCTCTCTCTCTCTCTCTCTCTCTCTCTCTCTCTACTACTACTACTACTACTACTACTACTACTACTACTACTACTACTACTACTACTACTACTACTACTACTACTATTATTATCTATAGATCTAATGCCAAGCAAAAACTTAATTTCATATCATTCAATATTAATAATCATAATCTATTTACCAATGAGAAGAATTACTTAATCTAGAAAATACTAATGATAATTTCAATATTTTTCTTAAAATTATTTATAAATGATACAATAAAAGTTTTCCAATAAAAATAAAATATGTTATTATGAAAATGCTCCATAATGCATGGCTTACAAGTGGAATATTTAAATCTATTAATTAAACATAAATGTAATTTGTTTAAAATGTATAAGCTTGTAACAGTTTCACATGAGGCCTTTAATTAAGGCAATATAGAAATCACTTCACTCACTTATTCTGGCTGCCAAATTGAACCATTATTATTTACAAATATTTACACATTTTCATAATCATACCAAAAATATTTATAAAACAATTAATGAACTATAAAGTAATACAAACAAATTAAACCCCATTAGGTCGTTGTATTACAACAAATAAACAGTTATAAATAAAT
>JAWZYT010000691.1:152500-160000 GCA_034508575.1 Petrolisthes manimaculis | reverse complement strand
TGCTGAGATTAAGAGGAAGTCTGAAATGCTCTTTATTCTCGACATCCAGTTGCTTAATACACTGATTAATGTCATCTGTGGTGGGAGGTGTAGGTGTAGCACCAGGGGTGGGAGGTGTAGGTGTAGCACCAGGGGTGGGAGGTGTAGGTGTAGCACCAGGGGTGGGAGGTGTAGGTGTAGCACCAGGGGTGGGAGGTGTAGGTGTAGCACCAGGGGTGGGAGGTGTAGGTGTAGCACCAGGGGTGGGAGGTGTAGGTGTAGCACCAGGGGTGGGAGGTGTAGGTGTAGCACCAGGGCCAGCTTTAAGTAGTTCAACAAGATAACGTTGTAAGAATGCTTCCCTCTGCCCCGTAGGAATACCAACTAGTTCAACCTCCACCCGGTAGTATGTATCAGGAATGAGCTGTAGTCCCTCTTGCAAAGCCTCTGGGCGAGTGGTGAACATCACAGTACATTTAGGGTTTCCTTGCATTTCATCAAGCATTTCTCGAATCAGTTGTCGGGAATATTTGTTGACCTCGTCTATCCCATCAATAATGACAAGAAGTGATGACTTCTTGACTAGTTTTAACAGAAAATCTTTGTATTCGGGAGTTGATGGTTTTAAAAGATCATCGACAAGCTTATCATAAGAGGAAAGATGTGAGTCCCGACATCGTACCTTCAGCAGCAGCTTATATTTGCTTAAGCCACTGATGCTGTCATTGGTACTCTCTAACCATTCTTTGGTTATGTGTGCAGCCAGGGTCGTCTTACCACTGCCTGCCAGACCCTCCACCACTAGCACTTGGGGTTTTGTTGATTGGTCTTGAACCTGTTTTATAAGATCAAGGTGTTCCACAATTTTGCCTTTGCCCCCCCGTCCTCCTTCCATGAAATTGATTTTCGTGTAGATGTTATCTATTTCTAACCGCACCTTGCTGGTAGTGAGGAAGGAGAGTGGTGACAAATGTTTTTCATCATAGATAGGATGTTTCTTCAGTTTCTCAGCTTCTCTAATGATGATTTGTTCTTGGAGCACTGAATTATCATCACTTAGAATGTCGTTCAGGTCAAAATGTTCATCTGTGATCCTATTCATGTTCAGTTCTATCTTTTCAATTTCCTTCTTCAGCTCTTCGTCACTTCTACCAAATCTTTCCTTTGCTTTAGTCAGTGTAGCAATGAGATCTTTCCGCAGTTTCTTGGTCTTCACCTCAAATTCAGTTTTTGTGATCTCGAGTGATTCATGCATGGCATTATTTCTTGCCTTTTTTATCTGATATAAGAGATTCTCGAGTTCATCACCATCACTAAACCAAGCTGAGTCATTGAGACCGGCCATATTCATGCAGCAAAGTTTTATACAAATAAACAATAGTGTGATGTCAAATGTATCAAAATTAAGGTCTTGATCTAATTTCTCTTTTTGAGACTTGTTGAAATTTGGGTGACTTTTCTTGACTTCCCTAACATAGTTTGAGGTTGATGGGTGAAGGCGCTTCAGGTAGGTAAAAAGGTCCTCATTAGGGTCCTTCCCTGGACAACCCCAAATCAATACTGTTTTCAACACTTTCTTAGCAACAGCTTCCAGGATTTTAATAATCCTACATCCATTGTCTATATTTGTCTGAGACATGTTGGAGCTAGAACAAATGTGCTGTTAATAAGACAGTTAATAATGTGGTGGTAGAACCATCTAATGGGCCTCACACTGCCAGCTTTGTTCACTCACACTTGACTCACACTTGGTAACACTACACTTGGTAACACTACGCTTGGTAACACTACATTTATTCACACTATACTAGGTATTCATTTCTGTAATGTGTTCATTTTCTTGGTGTCACATCAGTTTTTATATGTCATTTTCAGATATTCACATTTTCTGTGCATCCCGCAGGTTCTAGGAAAATTAAGACAAATGTGTTTAAATGTGATAAAGGAAGGATAACGTTCACACTCCAGCCAACAACACTTCACTATATGTTCTATAATGTTGGCCTTAAGGTTTTACCTTAAGTATCTGGAACAGGTTAATACGTATTTTCAACTATTAATATTAGCCTGTATTTCTGAGAAAAGGAATATGCTGTGAGGTTTTCATATATATATATATATATATATAGAGAGAGAGAGTATAAACAAGTATCATTTCCAGATGAAGACCTTGTATAATTTTCGTTTGTTGTTTTGTGTTTTATAACACATACACCAGTGGTTCCATTCTGAAGGTGTCAAAGTTAAATACTTAACACTAAAGTCACACTTGTGTTCTGGTTTTCACTGCTGTTATAACTGTCAACATTTACAAGTACAATATGTTTAATTAACTTTGCTTGATTAATGTGTTCGTCACAGTACACTTTCGGTACAAATTTTCCATAATTTTTCTTTGTATCAAAGAATAATATTCACTGTATTTACTTAAATATATCATCACACTGAGTTCCTTTTTAATTTTCTGTAATTTCTCTTTGTATCAAAGAATAATGTTCACTATATTTACTTATATAGATATATCGTCACACTGAGTTCCTGCTTTATCTCATAAATACTTTAATTAAACCTGAAAGACAGAAAAAGATTTAGACAAGAGGACAACAAAACAGAATACAAGATATTATGTGGAACAGATGCAGCAGAAAACTTAGAACATTTTATGCTGGATTTTACTGGTTATGTTGAGGAAAGAAGAAAAATTAGAAAATTGCAACAACTTTATATCGAATGCAAGAAAACAATAATTGGAGGGCTGTTATTCGACAGTGGAATTTTTTAGACATTATAAAAGAACATCTCTATGAGCGTTGGAAAACAAGGGAGAAGAAGTTAAATGAGCTCAGTAACAACTAAACAACAGAAGAAGGCATCCGTTGTAAAGGCTATTCCTCAACACCATCCCATCACATCTCCAGCAGCAGCATGATGTCTTACCAGGATGAGCTGCCTTCAATGGACTTGACTGTGGAAAGTGTGATGTCGCACTGCTCAGATTTACATAATCTTATATTCATGTTCATACAAGAAAAACAAATATATATATAAAATTAATAACCAATGAGCCTGTTACCCATTTATAAAGCAAACTGTCTCTTGAAGTGTGTTAAATTTGATGATGATGCAACTTCTTTTGGCAAACCATTCCAAATGTTTATTATTATAATTAAGAAGGATATTTTGTGAATTTCTGTCTGTACATGAGGATAAAATATTTTAAACAAGTGTCCACGAATTCTGTCGGATGATCTTAAGGTAGAAATATCAGAGGGCCTTGTAGAGGACTGACCATTCATTATCTTCCATACCTTGACCAAATCAGCTCTATGCAGTCTACCTCTTACAGAGTACAAATCAAGAGAAATAAGAGGAGCACCAAAGTTAATATCGATAAAGCCTGAAATTTGTTTTGTCCATCTGTGCTGCTGCCCCTCCAACAAGCCTAAGTCACCCTGTATTGGATTGCCATTCAAATAATAGCTGGAATTTGGTCCCGTATCTGGAGCTCCACCACAACATAACCTGAGAACACATGTTTTATCTACATTGACCTTGAGACCCCATGATTCAGATCTAATTGCAAGTAAGTCCATGTCATTTTGCAACACAGATATGCTAAACGTATCAGAAGAAAAATATCTGTCAATACTCAAATATAATCTAAGATCATTGGCAAATATCTTACACCTACTTTTAAAGCCATAAATGACGAAATTGATGTAAATAAAATACAAGGTAGTTTTCAAAACAGAACCCTGAGTAACTTCACTGCTCACCCTGACAGGTGCACTCTCTGAGCCCCCAACCACCACTCTCATCAGTCTATCGCTCAGAAATTCCCCACTATTCATAGCTGAAGGATCAGTACTTGGTGGAGCAGCGGTCCCCTTGTAACACACATAGAACCACAAAGCTGTGTAGATATGAGTCCATAACTATCATGACCATCACCCTGATGTTGTGTGGTATTAACACCATTAGTTAGGTCTGTAGGTAGACTGGGAGCCATTGGTGCAGCAGCAGAGCTCTGTCCCCTTCCTCATCCAGCCCCAGCCCAAAATGTCTGCCTGCCAACCTGAGACAAAGAGTGGCCACAGCCTTCACCAGTACCCAATATGTGTTGCCTGATGAAGAATAATTCTTGACTTTCAGTAAGAATAAGATCCCTATTTTCATAGACACCTATGTATTCTGGAATATCTTTGAGCGATTTAGCTTTAAAGAGTAAGTTCTCCCTCAGTTCTTTGACAGTACATTTACCTGTGTAGATTCCTTCTTCCTTATTAATGCAAAACACATCATCTAAGGAAATATTATACCCCAAGATAGCAGTAGTGACCTGAGAAAGTTGGACCTCGGCTTCAGCTTGGTTGTAATATCACGAAAAATCAAGGAATCTTTTCTCTTTTTTCTCTCTTCTATTTGCATTTCCATGTATGCACTAATAACCTTCCTGTCTCTATACACACACAAATCATACACATACTCTATGTCTATCTATCTATCTATAGCTCCGATGCCTCGCTCCCTCCAGGAACTCCCACCAATGGGGTGGCTACGGCAGAAGAGTCTCCAGTTTTTTCTGTTCCAACACTCCCTCCTCACATTTTCCATCCCCCCTTCCCCACTAACACTTCTCTTTTTCTCTCACATACTCTTCAATTCTGTTCTGCCATCTAACTGGTGGTCTGCCTCTCACACCATGTCCCACAACTTCACTATCGTACACCTTTATAAACTCCTCACCTTGCTTTCTCTCTACGTGTCCAAACCATCTCAGTGTATTATGCTTTGCTCTTTCAACCACTCCACACTCAATATCAATTGCCTTCTCACACATACCACATCTCTCATGCACACTCTCATTACTTTCTTAATCCCACCTTGTAAGTCCACATGCACCTCTCAAGTAACTCATTTCCACAGTACCTATCCTTCTTGTAAAGCTCACTGACCTGTTCAAGGTGTGCTGAGAGAGTGGCATCATACCACAAGGTCTGCGTGATGGTGTCATTGTTCCTTTGTATAAGAACAAGGGACAGAAATCAGACTGCTCAAATTACAGAGGCGTCACACTACTGTCTGTTGCGGGAAAGATACTTGCTAGAGTCATCTTGGACAGACTCAATCCAACAATCGCTGAGGAAAACCTCCCAGAAAGCCAATGTGGCTTTAGAGCCAATCGAGGAACAACCGACATGATCTTCGTCCTGCGACAGATCCAGGAGAAATGCAGGGAGCAGAACATGGGGCTATATACGGCATTCATAGACCTGACGAAAGCCTTCGATACGGTCAGTCGAGATGGCCTATGGAAGGTCATGGTAAGACTGTGCTGTCCACCGAAGCTCCTCACAGTCTTCCCCCAGCTCCATGAAGGCCAGGTAGGACGGGTGAAGCACGACGGCGATCTGTCTGACCCGTTTCCTATTGATAATGGGGTCAAGCAAGGCTGTGTCCTCGTGGCTACGTTCTTTGTCATCTTCTTCGGCTTGATGTTAAGGGAGGCAAAGGAGGATCTCACAGAAGGGATTTACATGACTGGCAAGGCCAATATGCAGTGCTCATTCCAGGAGGGACACGGGCCGCCGGCATTATCAAAACCTAAAGAAACACGGTGTGTGTGTATTTCTAGATGTATCTCATTGTTTGTATTTCCATGTATGTACTAATGACCTTCCTCTCTATATAAACATACAAATCATACACACACCAGGCCTCTCTATGTGTGTATGTATATATCTATGTTTTTGGTGGCCACCTCATGAATGTCAGTGCTATTGCTCGGAACTCAGTATCTTCTCTTGAGATGGAAACTGTCTGGCAATAATAATATCTACTGTTAGAGTAGGCTCTATCCACTATAAACACTCACTGTAAACGAAAAACGGAAAGAAAAAGATAAAAAAGAAACTGTCTCATTCTTCACACCCCCACTGGGAACACCCTTAAACTAGCAGTTCTGAGTTCCACCACAGTTCGTTCTCCCACCACCAGGTGGCCAAGTCAACCCAGAGCTCTGTGTGAAGAAAAATCTCAAATCATAGCTCCCTGTCACAACGATAAGAACTACGTTTTCTCCTCTACTGTGTCGGCTATTATTCAGGTACAGTGAGTTGTCTTGCTGTTTGATTCAACCTTGTGTATGATAAGAATAATCTTTTTGTGATAACAGAACCTTATCGTTCATTTCTTCACTGATAAATTATTCCTTTCGTCTCTATATCAGTTACATTTTAATGTATAAAGTTTCTATATGGAAAGTTTTGTTTTAACTTTGTTATTCATAATGACATATTCGTTGTGCCTTTGTAAGAATATTGTCACTCATCACAATCACTCACCTGCAATTTGGGACCTAATGTGTAATTGGTAATTATTAAGAAAATTCGCAACAATTCAACAATGGACATAAAATTCATACCTACCCACCCTGGCTTGAAGCAAGCAGCAGGTTTGTCACGTTGGTCTGCACGTTTACTGATACATACACACAGACCTATACATACTTCACTATACCAATCTTGTTCATCATCTATACTATCCTAATTACCTTCCTTCCATGTCCATACATTCCCTTCCACACCCTTCCTTTCCTCTCCCTTTATTCCTTTTATCTACTATCCTTATTATCTTCCTTCCATGTCCATACATTCCCTTCCACACCCTTCCTTTCCTCTCCCTTTATTCCTTTTATCTACTATCCTTATTACCTTCCTTCCATGTCCATACATTCCCTTCCACACCCTTCCTTTCCTCTCCCTTTATTCCTTTTATCCATACCAGTCCATATCACACATCCATCCGATATTCCTTCCCACAACACACTCTTCCATCCCTCCATCCCCACACTCTTCTACCCCCATGACAAACACACACACATACACAGATACACACACAGACACACACACACATGCACATATCTGTGTGTGTGTATAATAAACGTATATTGTGTGTGTGTGTGTAAAGAAAACGTACATATGTGTGTAAATTAAACATACATATGTGTGTGTAGTAAACGTACATGTGTGTGTGTGTAGTAAACGTACATGTGTGTGTGTGTGTAGTAAACGTACATGTCTCTCTCTCTCTCTCTCTCTCTCTCTCTCTCTCTCTCTCTCTCTCTCCTACACTGTACAAATTATTCCTCAAAATTATTCCAACCAACAAAACACCATTATTTTTATTTGAGTGCATGTATGGGTTTTGTAATGTGCAGGTGTGTGTGTGTTTGTGTGTTTTGTAATGTGCAGGGGTGTGTGTGTTTTGTAATGTGCAGGGGTGTGTGTGTGTATGTGTTTTGTAATGTAGAGGTGTGTGTGTGTGTATGTGTTTTGTAATGTCGAGGTGTGTGTGTGTTCTGTACTGTAGAGGTGTATGTTTGTATGTGTGTGTGTGTGACCTACATTGATTAGATAGCGAGAGACATAATGAGTGTGTCTGTTTGTGTGTGTGTGTGTGTGTGTGTGTTATGAGGCACTCAATGAGAGGGACAGAGATATAATAATAATAATAATAATA
>JAWZYT010000691.1:132500-147500 GCA_034508575.1 Petrolisthes manimaculis | reverse complement strand
CACACACACAGCTAAACACAAACACGAATCCAGGTTATAGTCACACATTTAAGTTTTGTCTCTTCTTATACTCTTAAATAACTTGTATTTCTGTGTGAATTATTACTGTCTAGTCTACTGTAGTCTGGGACAGACATTATTTTCATTCATATAGATATTTTGTATATACAGATAATATTAAAATCTGGCCAGTACTACTGCATACAAATATATCCAGTATATACTGTGTGTGTGTGTGTGTCTGTGTGTGTGTGTGTGTGTGTGTGTGTGTGTGTACAAACAGTGCCACGTCACACTATACCACAAGAGTTGATAAGTGATAATCAGGTGTTCTTATCTAAACCTACTTAGTCATCCTGTCAGCTGTAAGACAAAGAGAGTAAAGCATTGGTGATAATAGAAACCAAGATACAGTTTATACCCTCTGATGTCAACAAGAGAATGGATGGATGGAAGAATGGTTGGATGGAAGGAACGAAGGAAGTAAGGAAGGATGGAAGGAAGGAAGGAAGGAAGGATGGAAGGAAGGATGGAAGGAAGGAAGGAAGGAAGGATGGAAGCATGGAAAGATTGAAAGATGGAAGGACGGAAGGAAGGAAGGAAGGAAAGAAATCCATAGTTGTAATTAGGTATGAGACTTTCCCTCTGACATTATTTTCCTTTATATATTTTTTTTTTGTATATACAGATAATATTATAATCTGGCCAGGTCTACTGCATACAAATCTCGCCACTAAATACTGTGTGTGTGTGTGTGTGTGTGTGTGTGTGTGTGTGTGTGGCAGGAGTCTGTTTGTACTATAGGAGTGTGTGTGTGTGTGTGTGTGTGTGGCAGGAGTCTGTGTGTACTATAGGAGTGTGTGTGTGTGTGTGTGTGTGTGTGTGTGTGTGTGTGGCAGGAGTCTGTGTGTACTATAGGAGTGTGTGTGTGTGTGTGTGTGTGTGTGTGGCAGGAGTCTGTGTGTACTATAGGAGTGTGTGTGTGTGTGTGTGTGTGTGTGTGTGTGTGTGGCAGGAGTCTGTGTGTACTATAGGAGTGTGTGTGTGGTTAATTGTACAAAAGTGTGTGTGTGGGAGGTGGGGGGATTATAGGAGTTTCTTATTGTGGTTGTAGAAAAATGTGTGTGTGTGTGTGTGTGTGTGTGTGTGTGTTAATATATCATGGAAGATATAATTATTAACTAACTTGTTCTTTCATTACTGGGATGATTTATATGAAATTGTAAATTATTGTATTATTTGTATGTCAATGTAAATTGTTGTGTTTAATTTACTTTGTTGTGTTGTAAGCTAATTGTTAAGTATATGATTAATTGAATTTAATGTTTGTGGTGATGCATTAATCTGCTATTAACCCTAGACACCATTAGCAGTCATTACACAGTATATATTACACCTCCTTCCATTCCTTCCCACAACACACTCTTCCCTCCATTACCACACTCTATGTAAATCATTACACAGTATATATTACACCTCCTTCCATTCCTTCCCACAACACACTCTTCCCTCCATTACCACACTCTATGTAAATCATTACACAGTATATATTACACCTCCTTCCATTCCTTCCCACAACACACTCTTCCCTCCATTACCACACTCTATGTAAATCATTACACAGTATATATTACACCTCCTTCCATTCCTTCCCACAACACACTCTTCCCTCCATTACCACACTCTATGTAAATCATTACACAGTATATATTACACATCCTTCCATTCCTTCCCACAACACACTCTTCCCTCCATTACCACACTCTATGTAAATCATTACACAGTATATATTACACCTCCTTCCATTCCTTCCCACAACACACTCTTCCCTCCATTACCACACTCTATGTAAATCATTACACAGTATATATTACACCTCCTTCCATTCCTTCCCACAACACACTCTTCCCTCCATTACCACACTCTATGTAAATCATTACACAGTATATATTACACCTCCTTCCATTCCTTCCCACAACACACTCTTCCCTCCATTACCACACTCTATGTAAATCATTACACAGTATATATTACACCTCCTTCCATTCCTTCCCACAACACACTCTTCCCTCCATTACCACACTCTATGTAAATCATTACACAGTATATATTACACCTCCTTCCATTCCTTCCCACAACACACTCTTCCCTCCATTACCACACTCTATGTAAATCATTACACAGTATATATTACACCTCCTTCCATTCCTTCCCACAACACACTCTTCCCTCCATTACCACACTCTATGTAAATCATTACACAGTATATATTACACCTCCTTCCATTCCTTCCCACAACACACTCTTCCCTCCATTACCACACTCTATGTAAATCATTACACAGTATATATTACACCTCCTTCCATTCCTTCCCACAACACACTCTTCCCTCCATTACCACACTCTATGTAAATCATTACACAGTATATATTACACCTCCTTCCATTCCTTCCCACAACACACTCTTCCCTCCATTACCACACTCTATGTAAATCATTACACAGTATATATTACACCTCCTTCCATTCCTTCCCACAACACACTCTTCCCTCCATTACCACACTCTATGTAAATCATTACACAGTATATATTACACCTCCTTCCATTCCTTCCCACAACACACTCTTCCCTCCATTACCACACTCTATGTAAATCATTACACAGTATATATTACACCTCCTTCCATTCCTTCCCACAACACACTCTTCCCTCCATTACCACACTCTATGTAAATCATTACACAGTATATATTACACCTCCTTCCATTCCTTCCCACAACACACTCTTCCCTCCATTACCACACTCTATGTAAATCATTACACAGTATATATTACACCTCCTTCCATTCCTTCCCACAACACACTCTTCCCTCCATTACCACACTCTATGTAAATCATTACACAGTATATATTACACCTCCTTCCATTCCTTCCCACAACACACTCTTCCCTCCATTACCACACTCTATGTAAATCATTACACAGTATATATTACACCTCCTTCCATTCCTTCCCACAACACACTCTTCCCTCCATTACCACACTCTATGTAAATCATTACACAGTATATATTACACCTCCTTCCATTCCTTCCCACAACACACTCTTCCCTCCATTACCACACTCTATGTAAATCATTACACAGTATATATTACACCTCCTTCCATTCCTTCCCACAACACACTCTTCCCTCCATTACCACACTCTATGTAAATCATTACACAGTATATATTACACCTCCTTCCATTCCTTCCCACAACACACTCTTCCCTCCATTACCACACTCTATGTAAATCATTACACAGTATATATTACACCTCCTTCCATTCCTTCCCACAACACACTCTTCCCTCCATTACCACACTCTATGTAAATCATTACACAGTATATATTACACCTCCTTCCATTCCTTCCCACAACACACTCTTCCCTCCATTACCACACTCTATGTAAATCATTACACAGTATATATTACACCTCCTTCCATTCCTTCCCACAACACACTCTTCCCTCCATTACCACACTCTATGTAAATCATTACACAGTATATATTACACCTCCTTCCATTCCTTCCCACAACACACTCTTCCCTCCATTACCACACTCTATGTAAATCATTACACAGTATATATTACACCTCCTTCCATTCCTTCCCACAACACACTCTTCCCTCCATTACCACACTCTATGTAAATCATTACACAGTATATATTACACCTCCTTCCATTCCTTCCCACAACACACTCTTCCCTCCATTACCACACTCTATGTAAATCATTACACAGTATATATTACACCTCCTTCCATTCCTTCCCACAACACACTCTTCCCTCCATTACCACACTCTATGTAAATCATTACACAGTATATATTACACCTCCTTCCATTCCTTCCCACAACACACTCTTCCCTCCATTACCACACTCTATGTAAATCATTGCACAGTATATATTACACCTCCTTCCATTCCTTCCCACAACACACTCTTCCCTCCATTACCACACTCTATGTAAATCATTACACAGTATATATTACACCTCCTTCCATTCCTTCCCACAACACACTCTTCCCTCCATTACCACACTCTATGTAAATCATTACACAGTATATATTACACCTCCTTCCATTCCTTCCCACAACACACTCTTCCCTCCATTACCACACTCTATGTAAATCATTACACAGTATATATTACACCTCCTTCCATTCCTTCCCACAACACACTCTTCCCTCCATTACCACACTCTATGTAAATCATTACACAGTATATATTACACCTCCTTCCATTCCTTCCCACAACACACTCTTCCCTCCATTACCACACTCTATGTAAATCATTACACAGTATATATTACACCTCCTTCCACTCCTTCCCACAACACACTCTTCCCTCCATTACCACACTCTATGTAAATCATTACACAGTATATATTACACCTCCTTCCATTCCTTCCCACAACACACTCTTCCCTCCATTACCACACTCTATGTAAATCATTACACAGTATATATTACACCTCCTTCCATTCCTTCCCACAACACACTCTTCCCTCCATTACCACACTCTATGTAAATCATTACACAGTATATATTACACCTCCTTCCATTCCTTCCCACAACACACTCTTCCCTCCATTACCACACTCTATGTAAATCATTACACAGTATATATTACACCTCCTTCCATTCCTTCCCACAACACACTCTTCCCTCCATTACCACACTCTATGTAAATCATTACACAGTATATATTACACCTCCTTCCATTCCTTCCCACAACACACTCTTCCCTCCATTACCACACTCTATGTAAATCATTACACAGTATATATTACACTTCCTTCCATTCCTTCCCACAACACACTCTTCCCTCCATTACCACACTCTATGTAAATCATTACACAGTATATATTACACCTCCTTCCATTCCTTCCCACAACACACTCTTCCCTCCATTACCACACTCTTCCTCCACCCTCCATCCTTTCATATGAGTTTCAGACACCCTACACACATCTATTTTACTCTATTTAATACTCTACACATTATTTTTCCCTTTCACTTCATTCAACATTCCATTCACATTAATCACTACTACTCTCAAGCATTCTTTCCCGTTTTTTAAATACCAAATTATAATAAAAAACAGAAAAAGGAACAAAATTACACACTGTACACTTATAAAAAATAATCATAATTATTATTTAAAAACAATCTCGTCACTAAAACTATTAAACCCATCTGTGTGTGAAGGTATTGTGTCCCACACCTTCTCCCCCTTCACCTTAACCTTCATCCTCTATAAGATATAATACTGATAAGAACAGGGAGGTGTTCCCCAAGGTCACCACTTGAGGGTGAGACTTACCTACCCTTCCTGTGGAGGGTGTAGGTCACAGAGGTGACCACGTGGAGGAGGGGAGGGTGAGACTTACCTACCCTTCCTGTGGAGGGTGTAGGTCACAGAGGTCACCACGTGGAGGAGGGGAGGGTGAGACTTACCTACCCTTCCTGTGGAGGGGGTAGGTCACAGAGGTCACCACGTGGAGGAGGGGAGGGTGAGACTTACCTACCCTTCCTGTGGAGGGTGTATAGGTCACAGAGGTGCTTTATATAACAATGTCCTAATTCTTAATGGTAGCCAGTATACAGTGGCTGCACCTTATACCTCATTGGTTACTATACTACCACTGTGTAAAACTAACAATATAACCTATAGCTACACCTTATACCTCATTGGTTACTATACTACCACTGTGTAAAACTAACAATATAACCTATAGCTACACCTTATACCTCATTGGTTACTATACTACCACTGTGTAAAACTAACAATATAACCTATAGCTACACCTTATACCTCATTGGTTACTATACTACCACTGTGTAAAACTAACAATATAACCTATAGCTACACCTTATACCTCATTGGTTACTATACTACCACTGTGTAAAACTAACAATATAACCTATAGCTACACCTTATACCTCATTGGTTACTATACTACCACTGTGTAAAACTAACAATATAACCTATAGCTACACCTTATACCTCATTGGTTACTATACTACCACTGTGTAAAACTAACAATATAACCTATAGCTACACCTTATACCTCATTGGTTACTATACTACCACTGTGTAAAACTAACAATATAACCTATAGCTACACCTTATACCTCATTGGTTACTATACTACCACTGTGTAAAACTAACAATATAACCTATAGCTACACCTTATACCTCATTGGTTACTATACTACCACTGTGTAAAACTAACAATATAACCTATAGCTACACCTTATACCTCATTGGTTACTATACTACCACTGTGTAAAACTAACAATATAACCTATAGCTACACCTTATACCTCATTAGTTACTATACTACCACTGTGTAAAACTAACAATATAACCTATAGCTACACCTTATACCTCATTAGTAACACTAACAATATAACCTAACCTAACCTAACCTTGTCTATCAGAGGTAAATGGTGCTGGAGCCTCACCATCCATAGAAATAAAGACAAATGGGATATTGATGATGATCATAATGTTTTATATTGGATGTTAATATTTCAGTGACAATCGTACAGTACAAGTAAAGGTTTTATGCACGTTGTTGTGTACCAATATTATGGCAAACTATTGTACATTGTGTGTGTGTGTGTGTGTGTGTGTGTGTGTGTGTGTGTGTGTGTGTGTTGATATTGACCTAGGCCTTCGTAATGGACATGAAGCATATGTCAAGTGGTGAAACATTTGAGAGAGAGAGAGAGTACTGTACTGTATCACCATCACCTCGTCTCTCTCTCTCTCTCTCTCTCTCTCTGTCTCTCTCTCTCTCTCAGGAGTTAAATGCACATTAAATTAGAGGGAAGTACAGTGTTGATGGTCAGTCTGGAAGTTGAAACACACACACACACACACACACACACACACACACACAGTATATAATGGTTGTGTGGAGTTTCATCCAACTACAGACTGACAGTTTATCAGGGAACACTAATCGTTGTACTACATGGTGGTGGTGGTAATACACAATACACTGTGAGGTAACTCCCTGGGGAGATGTATCACTCCAACATTGGAGTTGGGGGGCCAGGGTATACTTTGTCCCCCTCCCCCTCAATAATGAAACGTATTGCATTAATAATAATAATAATAATAATAATAATAATAATAATAATAATAATAAACGGATTATTGAACATAGTGCAGCCCTGAGGCTGAAAATATACATACATAAATAATAAATTGATATCACCCCATCTGTATGCCTACCTGCCTCACCTTACCTACCTGCCAGTCTCTCCCTACCTATCTCACCCTACCAGTCTACCTGCCTCACCTTACCTGCCTGCCTGTCTCTCCCTACCTGCCTGCCTCTCCCTACTTGCCTGCCTCACCTTAACAGCTTGCCTCCTTCACCCTACCTACCAGCCTCACCTTCACTGCCTGCCTGCCTACCTGCCTCTCCCTACCAGCCTGTCTCCTTCACCCTACCTACCAGCCTCACCTTCACTGCCTGCCTGCCTACCTGCCTCACCCTGCCAGCCTGCCTCACCTTCACTACCTGCCTGCCTGCCTGCCTCCTTCACCCTACCAGCCTGTCTCTGTCACCCTACCTACCTCCTCACCTTACCTGTCTGCCTGTCTACCTCCTTCACCCTACCTACCTGTCTGCCTCTTCACTATACCTAGCTGTCTCACCCGAGGCCTTGGAGGCGACCTGGCGATGACCATATATATATATATATATATATATATATATATATATATATATATATATATATATATATATATATATATATATATATATATATATATATATATATATATATATATATATATATATATATATATATATATATATATATATATATATATATATATATATATATATATATATATATATATATATATATAAGTTATTTACAGGGTTAACGTTTGTGTTTACAAACCAATATCAACCACTGTCTAATACACCCTAAGTTGACACACCACTTTTCTCCTACACTGTACAAATGATTCCTCAAAATTATTCCAACCAACAAAACACCATTATTTTTAGTTGTGTGTTTTGTAATGTAGAGGTGTGTGTGTATGTGTGTGTACATTGTAAGGTAGAGGTGTGTGTGTGTATGTGTGTACCTTGTAATGTAAGTGTGTGTGTGTGTGTGTGTGTGTGTGTGTGTGTGTGTTTTGTAATGTCGAGGAATGTGTGTGTTGATTAGATAGCGAGAGAGATAGTCTGTGTGTGTGTGTGTGTGTGTGTGTGTGTATGTGTGTGTGTTATAAGGCATTCATTGATTAAGGAGGAATGTGTATGTTTGTCTGTCTGTCTGTTTGTGTGTGTGTGTGTTAGTCTGTTTGTGTGAGGCACTCAATGAGAGGGAGAGAGAGATGATAAAAATAACACTGTAATAATAATAATAATAATAATAATAATAATAATAATAATAATAATAATAATAATAATAATAATAATAATAATATTAATAATAATAATAATAATGATAATAACAATAATATGTATACTATTGTCAGATCAAATGTGTGGTAACAATTCTATGTACAGTATTGCCAGAACAAAAGTATTATATCATATCCTGAAGCATTGTACTAAAAATAGTTCAGTTAGTTAGTCAGTCAGTTAGTCAGTCAGTTAGTCAGTCAATCTTTTAGAGGGTGCATTAGTTAGTCAGTCAGTCAGTCAGTCAGTTAGTCAATCCATCTTTTAGAGGGTGCATTAGTTAGTCAGTCAGTTAGTCAGTCAGTCAGTCAGTTAATTAGTCAGTCAGTCAGGCAATTTATTATTCAGTTAGTCAGTCAGTCAATTAGTAATTCAGTCAGTCAATTATTTATTCAGTCTGTCAGTCAATCAGTCAGTCAGTCAATAGTCAGTCAGTCAATAGTCAGTCAGTCAATAGTCAGTCAGTCAATAGTCAGTCAGTCAATAGTCAGTCAGTCAATTATTCAGTCAGTCAGTCAATCTTTTAGAGGGTGCAATAGTCAGTCAGTCAATCAATCAGTCAGTCAATCAGTCAGTCAGTCAATCAGTCAGTCAATTATTGAGTCAGTCAGTCAATCGTTTAGTGAGTGAGTTAGTTAGTCAGTCTTACAAAAATCTACACTCGTATTCATGAGAGAGAGAGAGAGAGAGAGAGAGAGAGAGAGAGGATGGGGGACAGTTTGCATATGAGAGAGAGAGAGAGAGAGAGAGAGAGAGAGAGAGAGAGAGAGAGAGAGAGAGGATGGGGGACAGTTTACATATGAGAGAGAGAAGTCAATATTCTTTATCTGATAAGGACTACAATGTGTTATCATCACACCCATAACCCCCCCAAGCCTGTCCCCCTACTACAGCACCCCTCAAACCCCCCCAAGCCTGTCCCCTTACTACAGCACCCCTCAAACCACCCCCAAGCCTGTCCCCCTACTACGGCACCCCTCAAACCCCCCCCAAGCCTGTCCCCCTACTACAGCACCCCTCAAACCACCCCCAAGCCTGTCCCCCAATTCCCGCACCCCTCAAACCACCCCCAAGCCTGTCCCCCTACTACAGCACCCCTCAAACCACCCCCAAGCCTGTCCCCTATTCCCGCACCCCTCAAACCACCCCCAAGCCTGTCCCCTATTCCCACACACCCATAAAGCCCAACCAACCAAGCCTACTTGTCAGTTTTTATTATATCCAACAAACTCAGTATCTATATCCACAAAATATGTCAGGTAGTTGTATTATTACCATAGTTTGTTAGTATGCTCACCAACCACACTGTCAGGTAGTTGTATTATTACTATAGTTTGTTAGTATGCTCACCAACCACACTGTCAGGTAGTTGTATTATTACTATAGTTTGTTAGTATGCTCACTAACCATACTGTCAGGTAGTTGTATTATTACCATAGTTTGTTAGGATGCTCACTAACAACACTGTCAGGTAGTTGTATTATTACTACAGTTTGTTAGTATGCTCACCAACCACACTGTCAGGTAGTTGTATTATTACCATAGTTTGTTAGGATGCTCACCAACCACACTGTCAGGTAGTTGTATTATTACCATAGTTTGTTAGTATGCTCACCAACCACACTGTCAGGTAGTTGTATTATTACTATAGTTTGTTAGGATGCTCACCAACCACACTGTCAGGTAGTTGTATTATTACCATAGTTTGTTAGGATGCTCACCAACCACACTGTCAGGTAGTTGTATTATTACCATAGTTTGTTAGTATGCTCACCAACCACACTGTCAGGTAGTTGTATTATTACTATAGTTTGTTAGTATGCTTACCAACCAACCACTCTTGTACCACATGTGTCTTTTAAATTTTGTAGACCCAACAACCGAAACACACACACACACACACACACACACACACACCCACAAACAACCCCTGCCTCTTCAGATCCAACTTGGGTTTACTTGTTAATATTTGAGATTTTCCTTCACACAGAACTGTGGGTTAACTTGGCCACCTGGTGGTAAGAGAAGGAACTGTGGTGGAACTGTGAACTGCTAGTTTAAGGGTGTTCCCAGTAGGGGTGTGAAGGAGACAGTTTCTTTATGGATCTTTACAGTGAGTGTTTATAGTGGATAGAGCCTACTCTAACAGTAGATGTTATTATTGCCACACTGAAACTCCCATCTCAAGAGAAGATACTGACTTCCAAGCAATAGCACTGGCATTCACGAGGTATATATCTATGTGTATTTCTAGGTGTATCTCAGTGTGTGTGTATTACCATGTATGTAATAATGACCTTCCTCTCTCTATACACACACAGATCATACATACACCAGGCCTCTCTATGTGTGTATGTATTTATCTATATGTATTTCTAGGTGTATCTGTGTGTGTATAGATCTCTCTATACACACACAGATCATACATACACCAGGCCTATCTATGTGTGTATGTATTTATCTATATGTATTTCTAGGTATATCTCAGTGTGTGTGTATTTCCATGTACAGTCGTGGTCAATAATAATCATCCATATAAGAGTAACTCACGTAAGAGTTTGACAGCTACCCTCTGTTCCTTAGGTGATTAACTTTCCAATAAATAGGTTAAGTACCATCGTTTAATTTAATACAACCAGCTACACATTACTTAAAACAATAACATTATAATATGTGATCATGAAAACATTAGACAGTAAATTGTTAAAGTTACCCATTTGGTGATAATTATTATTGACCAGGACTGTATGTACTAATGACCTTCCTCTCTACAAAGTTACCCATTTGGTGATAATTATTATTGACCAGGACTGTATGTACTAATGACCTTCCTCTCTACAAAGTTACCCATTTGGTGATAATTATTATTGACCTGGACTGTATGTACTAATGACCTTCCTCTCTACAAAGTTACCCATTTGGTGATAATTATTATTGACCAGGACTGTATGTACTAATGACCTTCCTCTCTACAAAGTTACCCATTTGGTGATAATTATTATTGACCAGGACTGTATGTACTAATGACCTTCCTCTCTACAAAGTTACCCATTTGGTGATAATTATTATTGACCAGGACTGTATGTACTAATGACCTTCCTCTCTACAAAGTTACCTATTTGGTGATAATTATTATTGACCAGGACTGTATGTACTAATGACCTTCCTCTCTACAAAGTTACCCATTTGGTGATAATTATTATTGACCAGGACTGTATGTACTAATGACCTTCCTCTCTACAAAGTTACCCATTTGGTGATAATTATTATTGACCAGGACTGTATGTACTAATGACCTTCCTCTCTACAAAGTTACCCATTTGGTGATAATTATTATTGACCAGGACTGTATGTACTAATGACCTTCCTCTCTACAAAGTTACCCATTTGGTGATAATTATTATTGACCAGGACTGTATGTACTAATGACCTTCCTCTCTACAAAGTTACCCATTTGGTGATAATTATTATTGACCAGGACTGTATGTACTAATGACCTTCCTCTCTACAAAGTTACCCATTTGGTGATAATTATTATTGACCAGGACTGTATGTACTAATGACCTTCCTCTCTACAAAGTTACCCATTTGGTGATAATTATTATTGACCAGGACTGTATGTACTAATGACCTTCCTCTCTACAAAGTTACCCATTTGGTGATAATTATTATTGACCAGGACTGTATGTACTAATGACCTTCCTCTCTACAAAGTTACCCATTTGGTGATAATTATTATTGACCAGGACTGTATGTACTAATGACCTTCCTCTATACAAAGTTACCCATTTGGTGATAATTATTATTGACCAGGACTGTATGTACTAATGACCTTCCTCTCTACAAAGTTACCCATTTGGTGATAATTATTATTGACCAGGACTGTATGTACTAATGACCTTCCTCTCTACAAAGTTACCCATTTGGTGATAATTATTATTGACCAGGACTGTATGTACTAATGACCTTCCTCTCTACAAAGTTACCTATTTGGTGATAATTATTATTGACCTGGACTGTATGTACTAATGACCTTCCTCTCTACAAAGTTACCCATTTGGTGATAATTATTATTGACCAGGACTGTATGTACTAATGACCTTCCTCTCTACAAAGTTACCCATTTAGTGATAATTATTATTGACCAGGACTGTATGTACTAATGACCTTCCTCTCTACAAAGTTACCCATTTGGTGATAATTATTATTGACCAGGACTGTATGTACTAATGACCTTCCTCTCTACAAAGTTACCCATTTGGTGATAATTATTATTGACCAGGACTGTATGTACTAATGACCTTCCTCTCTACAAAGTTACCCATTTGGTGATAATTATTATTGACCAGGACTGTATGTACTAATGACCTTCCTCTCTACAAAGTTACCCATTTGGTGATAATTATTATTGACCAGGACTGTATGTACTAATGACCTTCCTCTCTACAAAGTTACCCATTTGGTGATAATTATTATTGACCAGGACTGTATGTACTAATGACCTTCCTCTCTACAAAGGAGGTGAAGGAAATGGGGAAGTAACACTTGGTGGAGGGATCACTGAGAAAATGTGTTGAAAATGTGTTAAACTGTACTTAACCCATAGTCGTGGAATGAGTACTTAACCAATCAATAACTACTTACTTTTCCTCCTTTAAAATGGGTATACCTCCTGCTAAGCCGATATCCTTCCTGCATTATGCTCATATACAGTACAGTGGAAGTCAACAAAGATGATGGTGTGGTGGGTTTTGTACATTCAACATGTATCACCAACTTGTTCTCACGGACACATTTTGCTACTTTTTTAGCTCCGGCCTAAGCCGAGAGCTCTAGGTTTTATGCAAATTATTGTTCTTGTTCTTGGGGCGACCACTTCTTAAATGGGGTTTAACTGACTCACTCACTCACTCTCTTCCTCTCATCCATTTTCTTTTACCGACATTGAATAATTTATTATTATTATTATCATTTTTTTCTCTTCTTGGAGTGACCACTTCTTAAAAGGGGTTCAACCAATATTTAAGAGGTTCAACCGAGAGGGGGCTCAACCGAGAGGGGGTTCAACCGAGGGGTTCACCCTCAATAAAATGGGTTCATTTTCAAAATTTCTATATAACCATATGAATACGAAAATCCAGATAAAACATAATTAATATTTTTGAGACCTTTACATATGAATATTTTATTATTTCACTTGAATCATTAAGAGCCGGAGCTTTTGAATGGTTTTCCTTCATGTTGTTGTTTTTTTCATAATACTACCTAGGCCTACCATACATGATAATACTACCTAGGCCTACCATACGTGAAGGAGTAGTCATAATACTACCTAGGCCTACCATACATGAAGGAGTGGTCATTAACTGGCGGTTTATAACCCGTAGAGTTGGATGTGAGACTTGTTTAGCACAGTCAGGTGTTTTCAAATGGGTGTGTGGCTCAACAGTTCTTTGATACACTTCTATCTCACTGATGTTTTGTTGGCCACCATACCCAGCCTTGTAGAGCGTGTACTATAAATACTGGTAATGGGTGGGTGGCTCAACAGTTCTTTGATACACTTCTATCTCACTGATGTTTTGTTGGCCACCATACCCAGCCTTGTAGAGCGTGTACTATAAATACTGGTAATTAGTTCCTGTATGAGTTGTAGTTATAGGCTCTATCTACATGGTAACAAAACCACATCCCACAATATAACGATCAATTATGAGAAATTACGACACAGAACACAAAACATAGCCATATTTTTACTGCATGGAGACACATGCCACGCCCAATTTAACCACTGAGATTCAGTGTTGCCAAGTCTGCTTGACTGAATTTCCTCAGCTTCAGCATCAGAAGTTCCCTTTTTACATCAAACATTTCCTGATTACTCCTGAAGATAATCGCACATTTACCATCTTGATATTTAATGTTTGCCTCAAGGTCGTACCTCAAACATCAAGAATGGGTATAACACTAAACTCACACTATTGTTCTCGTGTTCAGTGCAGTTGTAACTGTCGTAAAGACTACGTACCGGTTATAACGTTATTTCATCTGAATCACAACTGAACAGCAAGAGAGACTGCTAGACGACAGACGAGTGTAATCTTTTTGTGATAACAGAACCTTATCGTTCATTTCTTCACTGATAACTTATTCCCTTCGCCTCTATATCAGTTACATTTTAATGTATAAAGTTTCTATATGGAAAGTTTTGTTTTAACTTTATTCATTCAACAATTCAACAATGGACATAAAATTCATACCTACCCACCCTGGCTTGAAACAAGCAGCAGGTTTGTCACGTTGGTCTGCACGTTTACTGATACATACACACAGACCTATACATACTTCACTATACCAATCTTGTTCATCATCTATACTATCCTTATTACCTTCCTTCCATGTCCATACATTCCCTTCCACACCCTTCCTTTCCTCTCCCTTTACTCCTTTTATCTACTATCCTTATTACCTTCCTTCCATGTCCATACATTCCCTTCCACACCCTTCCTTTCCTCTCC
>JAWZYT010000691.1:110000-120000 GCA_034508575.1 Petrolisthes manimaculis | reverse complement strand
TTATACCTCATTGGTTACTATACTACCACTGTGTAAAACTAACAATATAACCTATAGCTACACCTTATACCTCATTAGTAACACTAACAATATAACCTAACCTAACCTAACCTTGTCTATCAGAGGTAAATGGTGCTGGAGCCTCACCATCCATAGAAGTAAAGACAAATGGGATATTGATGATGATCATAATGTTTTATATTGGAAGTTAATATTTCAGTGACAATCGTACAGTACAAGTAAAGGTTTTATGCACGTTGTTGTGAACCTATATTTTGGCAAACTATTGTACATTGTGTGTGTGTGTGTGTGTGTGTGTGTATTGATAATGACCTAGGCCTTCGTAATGGACATGAAGCATATGTCAAGTGGTGAAACATTTGAGAGAGAGAGAGAGAGTACTGTACTGTATCTGTACTGTATCACCATCACCTTGTCTCTCTCTCTCTCTCTCTCTCTCTCTCTCTCTCTCTCTCTCTCTCAGGAGTTAAATGCACATTAAATTAGAGGGAAGTACAGTGTTGATGGTCAGTCTGGAAGTTGAAACACACACACACACACACACACACACACACACACACAGTATATAATGGTTGTGTGGAGTTTCATCCAACTACAGACTGACAGTTTATCAGGGAACACTAATCGTTGTACTACATGGTGGTGGTGGTAATACACAATACACTGTGAGGTAACTCCCTGGGGAGATGTATCACTCCAACATTGGAGTTGGGGGGCCAGGGTATACTTTGTCCCCCTCCCCCTCAATAATGAAACGTATTGCATTAATAATAATAATAATAATAATAATAATAATAATAATAATAATAATAAACGGATTATTGAACATAGTGCAGCCCTGAGGCTGAAAATATACATACATAAATAATAAATTGATATCACCCCATCTGTATGCCTACCTGCCTCACCTTACCTGCCTGCCTGTCTCTCCCTACTTGCCTGTCTCTCCCTACTTGCCTGCCTCACCTTAACAGCTAGCTTACTTCACCCTGCCTACCTGCCTCACCTTACCTGCCTGCCTGTCTCTCCCTACTTGCCTGTCTCTCCCTACTTGCCTGCCTCACCTTAACAGCTTGCTTACTTCACCCTACCAGCCTGCCTCACCTTCACTACCTGCCTGCCTGCCTGCCTCCTTCACCCTACCAGCCTGTCTCTGTCACCCTACCTACCTCCTCACCTTACCTGTCTGCCTGTCTACCTCCTTCACCCTACCTACCTGTCTGCCTCTTCACTATACCTAGCTGTCTCACCCGAGGCCTTGGAGGCGACCTGGCGATGACCATATATATATATATATATATATATATATATATATATATATATATATATATATATATATATATATATATATATATATATATATATATATATATATATATATATATATATATATATATATATATATATATATATATATATATATATATATATATATATATATATAAGTTATTTACAGGGTTAACGTTTGTGTTTACAAACCAATATCAACCACTGTCTAATACACCCTAAGTTGACTCACCACTTTTCTCCTACACTGTACAAATGATTCCTCAAAATTATTCCAACCAACAAAACACCATTATTTTTAGTTGTGTGTTTTGTAATGTAGAGGTGTGTGTGTATGTGTGTGTACATTGTAAGGTAGAGGTGTGTGTGTGTGTGTGTGTGTACCTTGTAACGTAAGGGTGTGTGTGTGTGTGTGTGTGTGTGTTTTGTAATGTCGAGGAATGTGTGTGTTGATTAGATAGCGAGAGAGATAGTCTGTGTGTGTGTGTGTGTGTGTATGTGTGTGTGTGTGTGTGTGTTATAAGGCATTCATTGATTAAGGAGGAATGTGTATGTTTGTCTGTTTGTCTGTTTGTGTGTGTGTATGTTAGTCTGTTTGTGTGAGGCACTCAATGAGAGGGAGAGAGAGATGATAAAAATAATAATAATAATAATAATAATAATAATAATAATAATAATAATAATAATATGTATACTATTGTCAGATCAAATGTGTGGTAACAATTCTATGTACAGTATTGCCAGAACAAAAGTATTATATCATATCGAGATGCATTGTACTAAAAATAGTTCAGTTAGTTAGTCAGTCAGTTAGTCAGTCAATCTTTTAGAGGGTGCATTAGTTAGTCAGTTAGTTAGTCAGTCAGTTAGTCAATCCATCTTTTAGAGGGTGCATTAGTTAGTCAGTCAGTTAGTCAGTCAGTCAGTCAGTTAATTAGTCAGTCAGTCAGGCAATTTATTATTCAGTTAGTCAGTCAGTCAATTAGTAATTCAATCAGTCAATTATTTATTCAGTCTGTCAGTCAGTCAGTCAGTCAGTCAATAGTCAGTCAGTCAATTATTCAGTCAGTCAGTCAATCTTTTAGAGGGTGCAATAGTCAGTCAGTCAATCAATCAGTCAGTCAATCAGTCAGTCAGTCAATCAGTCAGTCAATTATTGAGTCAGTCAGTCAATCTTTTAGTGAGTGAGTTAGTTAGTCAGTCTTACAAAAATCTACACTGGTATTCATGAGAGAGAGAGAGAGAGAGAGAGAGAGAGAGAGAGAGAGAGAGAGAGAGAGAGAGAGAGAGAGAGATGATGGGGGACAGTTTACATATGAGAGAGAGAGAAGTCAATATTCTTTATCTGATAAGGACTACAATGTGTTATCATCACACCCATAACCCCCCCAAGCCTGTCCCCCTACTACAGCACCCCTCAAACCACCCCCAAGCCTGTCCCCCTACTACCACACCCCTCAACCCCCCCCCCCCCCCCAAGCCTGTCCCCCTATTCCCGCACCCCTCAAACCACCCCCAAGCCTGTCCCCTATTCCCACACCCCCATAAAGCCCAACCAACCAAGCCTACTTGTCAGTTTTAACTATATCCAACAAACTCAGTATCTATATCCACAAAATATGTCAGGTAGTTGTATTATTACCATAGTTTGTTAGTATGCTCACCAACCACACTGTCAGGTAGTTGTATTATTACCATAGTTTGTTAGTATGCTCACCAACCACACTGTCAGGTAGTTGTATTATTATTATAGTTTGTTAGTATGCTCACCAACCACACTGTCAGGTAGTTGTATTATTACCATAGTTTGTTAGTATGCTCACCAACCACACTGTCAGGTAGTTGTATTATTACTATAGTTTGTTAGTATGCTCACCAACCACACTGTCAGGTAGTTGTATTATTACTATAGTTTGTTAGGATGCTCACCAACCACACTGTCAGGTAGTTGTATTATTACTATAGTTTGTTAGGATGCTCACCAACCACACTGTCAGGTAGTTGTATTATTACCATAGTTTGTTAGGATGCTCACCAACCACACTGTCAGGTAGTTGTATTATTACCATAGTTTGTTAGTATGCTCACTAACCACACTGTCAGGTAGTTGTATTATTACCATAGTTTGTTAGTATGCTCACCAACCACACTGTCAGGTAGTTGTATTATTACCATAGTTTGTTAGGATGCTCACCAACCACACTGTAAGGTAGTTGTATTATTACCATAGTTTGTTAGGATGCTCACCAACCACACTGTCAGGTAGTTGTATTATTACCATTATTACCACACACACACACATCCTCCCTCACACTTACACACACACACACACACACACACACACACAACCAAACACACACACACGTACACACAACCAAACACACACACACACACACAACAAAACACACACACACACACACACACACACAAGAACCAAAACCCACACACACACAAACCCAAACAACCAAAACAAACAAACACACACAGACCCAACAACTGAAACACACACACACACACACACACACACACAAACAACCCCTGCCTCTTCAGACCCAACTTGGGTTTACTTGTAAATATTTGAGTTTTTTCTTCACACAGAACTGTGGGTTAACTTGGCCACCTGGTGGTAAGAGAACGAACTGTGGTGGAACTGTGAACTGCTAGTTTAAGGGTGTTCCCAGTAGGGGGTGTGAAGGAGACAGTTTCTTTATGGATCTTTACAGTGAGTGTTTATAGTGGATAGAGCCTACTCTAACAGTAGATGTTATTATTGCCACACTGAAACTCCCATCTCAAGAGAAGATACTGACTTCCAAGCAATAGCACTGGCATTCACGAGGTATATATCTATGTGTATATCTAGGTGTATCTCAGTGTGTGTGTATTACCATATATGTACTAATGACTTTCTCTATGTGTGCATGTATATATCTATATGTATTTCTAGGTGTATCTCAGTGTGTGTGTATTTCCATGTACAGTTGTGGTCAATAATAATCATCCATATAAGAATAACTCACGTAAGAGTTTGACAGCTACCCTCTGTTCCTTAGGTGATAAACTTTCCAATAAATAGGTTAAGTACCATCGTTTAATTTAATACAACCAGCTACACACTACTTAAAAAAATTACATTATAATATGTCATCATGAAAACATTAGACAGTAAATTGTTAAAGTTACCCATTTGGTGATAATTATTATTGACCAGGACTGTATGTACTAATGACCTTCCTCTCTACAAAGTTACCCATTTGGTGATAATTATTATTGACCAGGACTGTATGTACTAATGACCTTCCTCTCTACAAAGTTACCCATTTGGTGATAATTATTATTGACCAGGACTGTATGTACTAATGACCTTCCTCTCTACAAAGTTACCCATTTGGTGATAATTATTATTGACCAGGACTGTATGTACTAATGACCTTCCTCTCTACAAAGTTACCCATTTGGTGATAATTATTATTGACCAGGACTGTATGTACTAATGACCTTCCTCTCTACAAAGTTACCCATTTGGTGATAATTATTATTGACCAGGACTGTATGTACTAATGACCTTCCTCTCTACAAAGTTACCCATTTGGTGATAATTATTATTGACCAGGACTGTATGTACTAATGACCTTCCTCTCTACAAAGGAGGTGAAGGAAATGGGGAAGTAACACTTGGTGGAGGGATCACTGAGAAAATGTGTTGAAAATGTGTTAAACTGTACTTAACCCGTAGTCGTGGAATGAGTACTTAACCAATCAATAACTACTTACTTTTCCTCCTTTAAAATGGGTATACCTCCTGCTAAGCCGATATCCTTCCTGCATTATGCTCATATACAGTACAGTGGAAGTCAACAAAGATGATGGTATGGTGAGTTTTGTACATTCAACATGTATCACCAACTTGTTCTCACGGACACATTTTGCTACTTTTTTAGCTCCGGCCTAAGCCGAGAGCTCTAGGTTTTATGCGAATTATTGTTCTTGTTCTTGGGGCGACCACTTCTTAAATGGGGTTTAACTGACTCACTCACTCACTCACTCACTCACTCTCTTCCTCTCATCCATTTTCTTTTACCGACATTGAATAATTTATTATTATTATTATCATTTTTTTCTCTTCTTGGAGTGACCACTTCTTAAAAGGGGTTCAACCAATATTTAAGAGGTTCAACCGAGAGGGGGTTCAACCGAGGGGTTCACCCTCAATAAAATGGGTTCATTTTCAAAATTTCTCTATAACCATATGAATACGAAAATCCAGATAAAACATAATTAATATTTTTGAGACCTTTACATATGAATATTTTATTATTTCACTTGAATCATTAAGAGCCGGAGCTTTTGAATGGTTTTCCTTCATGTTGTTGTTTTTTTCATAATACTACCTAGGCCTACCATACATGATAATACTACCTAGGCCTACCATACGTGAAGGAGTAGTCATAATACTACCTAGGCCTACCATACATGAAGGAGTGGTCATTAACTGGCGGTTTATAACCCGTAGAGTTGGATGTGAGACTTGTTTAGCACAGTCAGGTGTTTTCAAATGGGTGGGTGGCTCAACAGTTCTTTGATACACTTCTATCTCACTGATGTTTTGTTGGCCACCATACCCAGCCTTGTAGAGCGTGTACTATAAATACTGGTAATGGGTGGGTGGCTCAACAGTTCTTTGATACACTTCTATCTCACTGATGTTTTGTTGGCCACCATACCCAGCCTTGTAGAGCGTGTACTATAAATACTGGTAATGGGTGGGTGGCTCAACAGTTCTTTGATACACTTCTATCTCACTGATGTTTTGTTGGCCACCATACCCAGCCTTGTAGAGCGTGTACTATAAATACTGGTAATTAGTTCCTGTATGAGTTGTAGTTATAGGTTCTATCTACATGGTAACAAAACCACATCCGACAATATAACGATCAATTATGAGAAATTACGACACAGAACACAAAACATAGGCCTAGCCATATTTTTACTGCATGGAGACACATACCACGCCCAATTTAACCACTGAGATTCAGTGTTGCCAAGTCTGCTTGACTGAATTTCCTCAGCTTCAGCATCAGAAGTTCCCTTTTTACCTCAAACATTTCCTGATTACTCCTGATGATAATCGCACATTTACCATCTAGATATTTAATGTTTGCCTCAAGGTCGTACCTCAAACATCAAGAATGGGTATAACACTAAACTCACACTATTGTTCTCGTGTTCAGTGCAGTTGTAACTGTCGTAAAGACTACGTACCGGTTATAACGTTATTTCATCTGAATCACAACTGAACAGCAAGAGAGACTGCTAGACGACAGACGAGTGTAATCTTTTTGTGATAAGATAACCTTATCGTTCATTTCTTCACTGATAACTTATTCCCTTCGCCTCTATATCAGTTACATTTTAATGTATAAAGTTTCTATATGGAAAGTTTTGTTTTAACTTTGTTCATTCAACAATTCAACAATGGACATAAAATTCATACCTACCCACCCTGGCTTGAAACAAGCAGCAGGTTTGTCACGTTGGTCTGCACGTTTACTGATACATACACACAGACCTATACATACTTCACTATACCAATCTTGTTCATCATCTATACTATCCTTATTACCTTCCTTCCATGTCCATACATTCCCTTCCACACCCTTCCTTTCCTCTCCCTTTATTCCTTTTATCTACTATCCTTATTACCTTCCTTCCATGTCCATACATTCCCTTCCACACCCTTCCTTTCCTCTCCCTTTATTCCTTTTATCTACTATCCTTATTACCTTCCTTCCATGTCCATACATTCCCTTCCACACCCTTCCTTTCCTCTCCCTTTATTCCTTTTATCTACTATCCTTATTACCTTCCTTCCATGTCCATACATTCCCTTCCACACCCTTCCTTTCCTCTCCCTTTATTCCTTTTATCTACTATCCTTATTACCTTCCTTCCATGTCCATACATTCCCTTCCACACCCTTCATTTCCTCTCCCTTTATTCCTTTTATCTACTATCCTTATTACCTTCCTTCCATGTCCATACATTCCCTTCCACACCCTTCCTTTCCTCTCCCTTTATTCCTTTTATCTACTATCCTTATTACCTTCCTTCCATGTCCATACATTCCCTTCCACACCCTTCCTTTCCTCTCCCTTTATTCCTTTTATCTACTATCCTTATTACCTTCCTTCCATGTCCATACATTCCCTTCCACACCCTTCCTTTCCTCTCCCTTTACTCCTTTTATCCATACCAGTCCATATCACACATCCTTCCATTCCTTCCCACAACACACTCTTCCATCCCTCCATCCCCACACTCTTCTACACCCATGACAAACACACACACACACTCATATACACACACAGACACACACACATACAGAGTCAGAAAGCACACACAGACAAACACAAAGGACACACACACAGATATAGAGAGAACACATACACATACACACACACACATAGTATTACAGAGAAAGAGAGAACACACACATAGAGAGAGAGAGAGAGAGAGAGAGAGAGAGAGAGAGAACACCCACAAAAACACAGATATAGAGGGAACACACACACATTCATTGAGATACCTGTGTGTCATGCTGATGTATGTGTGTGTGTGCGTGTGTTATAATTCCAAACGCACATTTACACACACACACATACAGTACATGCACATGTAGGTGTGTGTATATAATAAACGTATATAGTGTGTGTGTGCAAAAAACGTACATATGTGTGTATTTTAAACATACATACAGTATGTGTGTGTAATAAGTGTACATGTGTGTGTGTAATAAATGTACGAATGTGTGTGTGTGTATATAACCATACATATGTGTGTGTAATAAACGTACATGTGTGAGTATAATAAATGTACAAATGTGTGTGTGTAATAAATGTATATATATGTGTGTGTAATAAATGTATATGTGTGTGTATATCTGTGTGTGTGTAATAAATGTATATGTGTGTGTATATCTGTGTGTGTGTAATACATGTACAAATGTGTGTGTGTATATGTGTGTGTGTAATAAACGTATATGTATGTATGAGAATGAGTTACATTAAAACACTCTCTCTCTCTCTCTCTCTCTCTCTCTCTCTCTCTCTCTCTCTCTCTCTCTCTCTCTCTCTCTCTCTCTCTCTCATAGAAAATATGTCGTTCTCACTCATACATAGAAAAATTCTCCCTCTCTCTCTTTCACACACATAAATTATCTCTATCTTTTTCTCTCTCACACACACATAAATTCTCCCTCTCTCTCTTTCACATACACACAGACACACAAATTATCTCTATCTTTCTCTCTCTCACACACACATAAATTCTCTTTCTCTCTCTCTTTCACACACAAACACACACACAAATTATCTCTATCTTTCTCTCTCTCACATACACATAAATTCTCTTTCTCTCTCTCTTTCACACACAAACACACACACAAATTATCTCTATCTTTCTCTCTCTCACACACACATAAATTATCTTTCTCTCTCTCTTTCACACACAAACACACACACAAATTATCTCTATCTTTCTCTCTCTCACACACACATAAATTATCTTTCTCTCTCTCTTCGCGTTATCGTCAGCTGAGTGTGTGTGTGTGACTTTGGTTTTATCGACCATCGACCTTATCAACACACACACACACACACACACACACACACACAAGATCTATCTACCACTTTCTCTCTCTCTCTCTTTCTCTCTTACAAAGACATACACACAGTCTCTCTCTCACAGACACACACAGTCGCTCTTCCTCTCTCGCTCTCACACACAAGATTATTAATATATATATATATATATTAAATAATTTATCCATACGTCATTTACACAGGTAACGTTATTTCGTATGTGTTTACAAACCAATACCAACCATTGTCTAATCGACCCTAAGTTGACACACCACTTTTTTTCAAGAAAATTATTCCTCCAAACTAATCCACAATTTTGTTTATCTGGTCCTGTTTCCTGACAAACTTTAGAGAAATCAAGATGCTCCAATATTCCATAAATGATGTGTGTGTGTGTGTGTGTGTGTGTTGTAATGTAGAGGTGTGTGTGTGTGTGTGTGTGTGTTTATCTGGTCTTGTTTCCTGACATACTTTAGAGAAATCAAGATGCTCCAATATTCCATAAATGATGTGTGTGTGTGTGTTTGTGTATTTTGTAATGTAGAGGTGTGTGTGTGTGTGTGTGTTTTGAAATGTAGAGGTGTGTGTGTGTGGGTGGGTGTTGTAATGTAGAGGTGTGTGTGTTTGTGTGTGTTGTAATGTAGAGGTGTGTGTGTGTATGTGTTTTGTAATTTAGAGGTGTGTGTGTGTGTGTTCTGTAATGTAGAGGTGTGTGTGTGTGTGTGTGTGTGTGTGTGTGTGTTGTGAGGCACTCAATGAGAGGGAGAGAGAGATAATAATAATAATAATAATAACAATAATAATAATAATAATAATAATAATAATAATAATAATAATAATAATAAAAATTGCATGTACAGTATTACCAGATCATATGTGTGGTAACAATTCCATGTACAGTATTGCCAGATCAAAATAATTAAATCACGTCCTGAAGTAATGTACTTATTATGGTTCAGTCAGTCAGTCAATCTTTTAGTGAGTAAGTTAGATAGTCAGTCAGTCAAACAATTAGCTATTCAGTCAGTCAGTCATACAGTCAGTCAGTCAAT
>JAWZYT010000691.1:87500-105000 GCA_034508575.1 Petrolisthes manimaculis | reverse complement strand
GTCTAGTCTACTGTAGTCTGGGACAGACATTATTTTCATTTATATAGATATTTTGTATATACAGATATTATTAAGATCTGGCCAGTACTACTGCATACAAATATATCCAGTATATACTGTGTGTGTGTGTGTGTGTGTGTGTGTGTGTTGCAGTGGTCTGTATGTACTATAGGAGTGTATCAGTGCGGTAGTAAGTAAATGTATGTGTATGTGTGTGTGTGTGTGTGTGTGTGTGTGTGTGTGTGTACAAACAGTGCCACGTCACACTATACCACAAGAGTTGATAAGTGATAATCAGGTGTTCTTATCTAAACCTACTTAGTCATCCTGTCAGCTGTAAGACAAAGAGAGTAAAGCATTGGTGATAATAGAAACCAAGATACAGTTTATACCCTCTGATGTCAACAAGAGAATGGATGGATGGAAGAATGGTTGGATGGAAGAATGGAAGGAAGGAAGGAAGGATGGAAGGAAGGAAGGATGGAAGGAAAGAAGGATGGAAAGATGGAAGGACCGATAGAAGGGAGGAAGTAAGGAAGGAAGGAAGGATCGATGGAAGGATGGAAGGAAGGAAGGAAGGAAGGATGGAAGGAAGGAAGGATGTAAGGATGGAAGGAACGAAGGAAGGAAGGATGGAAGGAAGGAAGGATCGATGGAAGGATGGATGGAAGGAATGAAGGATGGAAGGAAGGAAGGAAGAAAGGATGGAAAGATGGAAGGACGGAAGGAAGGAAGGAAGGAAAGAAATCCATAGTTGTAATTAGGTATGAAACTTTCCCTCTGACATTATTTTCCTTTATATATTTTTTTTTGTATATACAGATAATATTATAATCTGGCCAGGTCTACTGCATACAAATCTCTCCATTAATTACTGTGTGTGTGTGTGTGTGTGTGTGTGTGAGTGTGTGTGTGGCAGGAGTCTGTGTGTACTATAGGAGTGTATGTGTGTGTGTGTGTGTGTGTGGCAGGAGTCTGTGTGTACTATAGGAGTGTGTGTGTGTGTGTGTGTGTGTGTGTGTGTGTGTGTGTGTGTGTGGCAGGAGTCTGTGTGTACTATAGGAGTGTGTGTGTGTGTGTGTGTGTGTGTGTGTGTGTGTGTGGCAGGAGTCTGTGTGTACTATAGGAGTGTGTGTGTGTGTGTGTGTGTGTGTGACAGGAGTCTGTGTGTACTATAGGAGTGTGTGTGTGGTTAATTGTACAAAAGTGTGTGTGTGGGAGGTGGGGGGACTGTAGGAGGTTGTTATTGTGGTTGTAGGAAAATGTGTGTGTGTGTGTGTGTGTGTGTGTGTGTGTGTGTGTGTGTGTGTGTGTTAATATATCATGGAAGATATAATTATTAACTAACTTGTTCTTTCATTACTGGGATGATTTATATGAAATTGTAAATTATTGTATTATTTGTATGTCAATGTAAATTGTTGTGTTTAATTTACTTTGTTGTGTTGTAAGCTAATTGTTAAGTATATGATTAATTGAATTTAATGTTTGTGGTGATGCATTAATCTGCTATTAACCCTAGACACCATTAGCAGTCATTACACAGTATATATTACACCTCCTTCCATTCCTTCCCACAACACACTCTTCCCTCCATTACCACACTCTATGTAAATCATTACACAGTATATATTACACCTCCTTCCATTCCTTCCCACAACACACTCTTCCCTCCATTACCACACTCTATGTAAATCATTACACAGTATATATTACACCTCCTTCCATTCCTTCCCACAACACACTCTTCCCTCCATTACCACACTCTATGTAAATCATTACACAGTATATATTACACCTCCTTCCATTCCTTCCCACAACACACTCTTACCTCCATTACCACACTCTATGTAAATCATTACACAGTATATATTACACCTCCTTCCATTCCTTCCCACAACACACTCTTCCCTCCATTACCACACTCTATGTAAATCATTACACAGTATATATTACACCTCCTTCCATTCCTTCCCACAACACACTCTTCCCTCCATTACCACACTCTATGTAAATCATTACACAGTATATATTACACCTCCTTCCATTCCTTCCCACAACACACTCTTCCCTCCATTACCTCACTCTATGTAAATCATTACACAGTATATATTACACCTCCTTCCATTCCTTCCCACAACAAACTCTTCCCTCCATTACCACACTCTATGTAAATCATTACACAGTATATATTACACCTCCTTCCATTCCTTCCCACAACACACTCTTCCCTCCATTACCACACTCTATGTAAATCATTACACAGTATATATTACACCTCCTTCCATTCCTTCCCACAACACACTCTTCCCTCCATTACCACACTCTATGTAAATCATTACACAGTATATATTACACCTCCTTCCATTCCTTCCCACAACACACTCTTCCCTCCATTACCACACTCTATGTAAATCATTACACAGTATATATTACACCTCCTTCCATTCCTTCCCACAACACACTCTTCCCTCCATTACCACACTCTATGTAAATCATTACACAGTATATATTACACCTCCTTCCATTCCTTCCCACAACACACTCTTCCCTCCATTACCACACTCTATGTAAATCATTACACAGTATATATTACACCTCCTTCCATTCCTTCCCACAACACACTCTTCCCTCCATTACCACACTCTATGTAAATCATTACACAGTATATATTACACCTCCTTCCATTCCTTCCCACAACACACTCTTCCCTCCATTACCACACTCTATGTAAATCATTACACAGTATATATTACACCTCCTTCCATTCCTTCTCACAACACACTCTTCCCTCCATTACCACACTCTATGTAAATCATTACACAGTATATATTACACCTCCTTCCATTCCTTCCCACAACACACTCTTCCCTCCATTACCACACTCTATGTAAATCATTACACAGTATATATTACACCTCCTTCCATTCCTTCCTTCCATCCTTTCATATGAGTTTCAGACACCCTACACACATCTATTTTACTCTATCTAATATTCTACACATTCTCGTCACTAAAACTATTAACCCATCTGTGTGTGAAGGTATTGTGTCCCACACCTTCTCCCCCTTCACCTTAACCTTCATCCTCTATAAGATATAATACTGATAAGAACAGGGAGGTGTTCCCCAAGGTCACCACTTGAGGGTGAGACTTACCTACCCTTCCTGTGGAGGGTGTAGGTCACAGAGGTGACCACGTGGAGGAGGGGAGGGTGAGACTTACCTACCCTTCCTGTGGAGGGTGTAGGTCACAGAGGTCACCACGTGGAGGAGGGGAGGGTGAGACTTACCTACCCTTCCTGTGGAGGGTGTAGGTCACAGAGGTGACCACGTGGAGGAGGGGAGGGTGAAACTTACCTACCCTTCCTGTGGAGGGTGTAGGTCACAGAGGTGACCACGTGGAGGAGGGGAGGGTGAGACTTACCTACCCTTCCTGTGGAGGGGGTAGGTCACAGAGGTGCTTTATATAACAATGTCCTAATTCTTAATGGTAGCCAGTATACAGTGGCTGCACCTTATACCTCATTGGTTACTATACTACCACTGTGTAAAACTAACAATATAACCTATAGCTACACCTTATACCTCATTGGTTACTATACTACCACTGTGTAAAACTAACAATATAACCTATAGCTACACCTTATACCTCATTGGTTACTATACTACCACTGTGTAAAACTAACAATATAACCTATAGCTACACCTTATACCTCATTGGTTACTATACTACCACTGTGTAAAACTAACAATATAACCTATAGCTACACCTTATACCTCATTGGTTACTATACTACCACTGTGTAAAACTAACAATATAACCTATAGCTACACCTTATACCTCATTGGTTACCATACTACCACTGTGTAAAACTAACAATATAACCTATAGCTACACCTTATACCTCATTGGTTACTATACTACCACTGTGTAAAACTAACAATATAACCTATAGCTACACCTTATACCTCATTGGTTACTATACTACCACTGTGTAAAACTAACAATATAACCTATAGCTACACCTTATACCTCATTGGTTACTATACTACCACTGTGTAAAACTAACAATATAACCTATAGCTACACCTTATACCTCATTGGTTACTATACTACCACTGTGTAAAACTAACAATATAACCTATAGCTACACCTTATACCTCATTGGTTACTATACTACCACTGTGTAAAACTAACAATATAACCTATAGCTACACCTTATACCTCATTGGTTACTATACTACCACTGTGTAAAACTAACAATATAACCTATAGCTACACCTTATACCTCATTGGTTACTATACTACCACTGTGTAAAACTAACAATATAACCTATAGCTACACCTTATACCTCATTGGTTACTATACTACCACTGTGTAAAACTAACAATATAACCTATAGCTGCACCTTATACCTCATTGGTTACTATACTACCACTGTGTAAAACTAACAATATAACCTATAGCTACACCTTATACCTCATTGGTTACCATACTACCACTGTGTAAAACTAACAATATAACCTATAGCTACACCTTATACCTCATTGGTTACTATACTACCACTGTGTAAAACTAACAATATAACCTATAGCTACACCTTATACCTCATTGGTTACTATACTACCACTGTGTAAAACTAACAATATAACCTATAGCTACACCTTATACCTCATTGGTTACCATACTACCACTGTGTAAAACTAACAATATAACCTATAGCTACACCTTATACCTCATTGGTTACTATACTACCACTGTGTAAAACTAACAATATAACCTATAGCTACACCTTATACCTCATTGGTTACCATACTACCACTGTGTAAAACTAACAATATAACCTATAGCTACACCTTATACCTCATTAGTAACACTAACAATATAACCTAACCTAACCTAACCTTGTCTATCAGAGGTAAATGGTGCTGGAGCCTCACCATCCATAGAAATAAAGACAAATGGGATATTGATGATGATCATAATGTTTTATATTGGATGTTAATATTTCAGTGACAATCGTACAGTACAAGTAAAGGTTTTATGCACGTTGTTGTGAACCTATATTTTGGCAAACTATTGTACATTGTGTGTATGTGTGTGTGTGTGTGTGTGCGTGTGTGTGTGTGTGTGTGTGTGTATTGATATTGACCTAGGCCTTCGTAATGGACATGAAGCATATGTCAAGTGGTGAAACATTTGAGAGAGAGAGAGAGAGTACTGTACTGTATCTGTACTGTATCACCATCACCTTGTCTCTCTCTCTCTCTCTCTCTCTCTCTGTCTCTCTCTCTCTCTCAGGAGTTAAATGCACATTAAATTAGAGGGAAGTACAGTGTTGATGGTCAGTCTGGAAGTTGAAACACACACACACACACACACACACACACACACACACAGTATATAATGGTTGTGTGGAGTTTCATCCAACTACAGACTGACAGTTTATCAGGGAACACTAATCGTTGTACTACATGGTGGTGGTGGTAATACACAATACACTGTGAGGTAACTCCCTGGGGAGATGTATCACTCCAACATTGGAGTTGGGGGGCCAGGGTATACTTTGTCCCCCTCCCCCTCAATAATGAAACGTATTGCATTAATAATAATAATAATAATAATAATAATAATAATAATAATAATAATAATAAACGGATTATTGAACATAGTGCAGCCCTGAGGCTGAAAATATACATACATAAATAATAAATTGATATCACCCCATCTGTATGCCTACCTGCCTCACCTTACCTGCCTGCCTGTCTCTCCCTACTTGCCTGTCTCTCCCTACTTGCCTGTCTCACCTTAACAGCTAGCTTACTTCACCCTACCTACCTCCTCACCTTACCTGCCTGCCTGTCTCTCCCTACTTGCCTGTCTCACCTTAACAGCTAGCTTACTTCACCCTACCTACCTCCTCACCTTACCTGCCTGCCTGTCTCTCCCTACTTGCCTGTCTCTCCCTACTTGCCTGCCTCACCTTAACAGCTAGCTTACTTCACCCTGCCAGCCTGCCTCACCTTCACTACCTGCCTGCCTGCCTGCCTCCTTCACCCTACCAGCCTGTCTCTGTCACCCTACCTACCTCCTCACCTTACCTGTCTGCCTGTCTACCTCCTTCACCCTACCTGCCTGTCTGCCTCTTCACTATACCTAGCTGTCTCACCCGAGGCCTTGGAGGCGACCTGGCGATGACCATATATATATATATATATATATATATATATATATATATATATATATATATATATATATATATATATATATATATATATATATATATATATATATATATAAGTTATTTACAGGGTTAACGTTTGTGTTTACAAACCAATATCAACCACTGTCTAATACACCCTAAGTTGACTCACCACTTTTCTCCTACACTGTACAAATGATTCCTCAAAATTATTCCAACCAACAAAACACCATTATTTTTAGTTGTGTGTTTTGTAATGTAGAGGTGTGTGTGTGTATGTGTGTGTACATTGTAAGGTAGAGGTGTGTGTGTGTGTGTGTGTGTACATAGTAAGGTAGAGGTGTGTGTGTGTGTGTGTGTGTACCTTGTAACGTAAGGGTGTGTGTGTGTGTGTGTGTGTGTGTTTTGTAATGTCGAGGAATGTGTGTGTTGATTAGATAGCGAGAGAGATAGTCTGTGTGTGAGTGTGTGTGTGTATGTGTGTGTGTGTGTGTGTGTTATAAGGCATTCATTGATTAAGGAGGAATGTGTATGTTTGTCTGTTTGTCTGTTTGTGTGTGTGTATGTTAGTCTGTTTGTGTGAGGCACTCAATGAGAGGGAGAGAGAGATGATAAAAATAATAATAATAATAATAATAATAATAATAATAATAATAATAATAATAATATGTATACTATTGTCAGATCAAATGTGTGGTAACAATTCTATGTACAGTATTGCCAGAACAAAAGTATTATATCATATCGAGATGCATTGTACTAAAAATAGTTCAGTTAGTTAGTCAGTCAGTTAGTCAGTCAATCTTTTAGAGGGTGCATTAGTTAGTCAGTTAGTTAGTCAGTCAGTTAGTCAATCCATCTTTTAGAGGGTGCATTAGTTAGTCAGTCAGTTAGTCAGTCAGTCAGTCAGTTAATTAGTCAGTCAGTCAGGCAATTTATTATTCAGTTAGTCAGTCAGTCAATTAGTAATTCAGTCAGTCAATTATTTATTCAGTCTGTCAGTCAGTCAGTCAGTCAGTCAATAGTCAGTCAGTCAATTATTCAGTCAGTCAATTATTCAGTCAGTCAGTCAATCTTTTAGAGGGTGCAATAGTCAGTCAGTCAATCAATCAGTCAGTCAATCAGTCAGTCAGTCAATCAGTCAGTCAATTATTGAGTCAGTCAGTCAATCTTTTAGTGAGTGAGTTAGTTAGTCAGTCTTACAAAAATCTACACTGGTATTCATGAGAGAGAGAGAGAGAGAGAGAGAGAGAGAGAGAGAGAGAGATGATGGGGGACAGTTTACATATGAGAGAGAGAGAAGTCAATATTCTTTATCTGATAAGGACTACAATGTGTTATCATCACACCCATAACCCCCCCAAGCCTGTCCCCCTACTACAGCACCCCTCAAACCACCCCCAAGCCTGTCCCCCTACTACCACACCCCTCAACCCCCCCCCCCCCAAGCCTGTCCCCCTATTCCCGCACCCCTCAAACCACCCCCAAGCCTGTCCCCTATTCCCACACCCCCATAAAGCCCAACCAACCAAGCCTACTTGTCAGTTTTAACTATATCCAACAAACTCAGTATCTATATCCACAAAATATGTCAGGTAGTTGTATTATTACCATAGTTTGTTAGTATGCTCACCAACCACACTGTCAGGTAGTTGTATTATTACCATAGTTTGTTAGTATGCTCACCAACCACACTGTCAGGTAGTTGTATTATTATTATAGTTTGTTAGTATGCTCACCAACCACACTGTCAGGTAGTTGTATTATTACCATAGTTTGTTAGTATGCTCACCAACCACACTGTCAGGTAGTTGTATTATTACTATAGTTTGTTAGGATGCTCACCAACCACACTGTCAGGTAGTTGTATTATTACCATAGTTTGTTAGGATGCTCACCAACCACACTGTCAGGTAGTTGTATTATTACCATAGTTTTTTAGGATGCTCACCAACCACACTGTCATGTAGTTGTATTATTACCATAGTTTGTTAGGATGCTCACCAACCACACTGTCAGGTAGTTGTATTATTACCATAGTTTGTTAGGATGCTCACCAACCACACTGTCAGATAGTTGTATTATTACTATAGTTTGTTAGGATGCTCACCAACCACACTGTCAGGTAGTTGTATTATTACCATAGTTTGTTAGTATGCTCACCAACCACACTGTCAGGTAGTTGTATTATTACTATAGTTTGTTAGGATGCTCACCAACCACACTGTCAGGTAGTTGTATTATTACCATAGTTTGTTAGGATGCTCACCAACCACACTGTCAGGTAGTTGTATTATTACCATAGTTTGTTAGTATGCTCACCAACCACACTGTCAGGTAGTTGTATTATTACCATAGTTTGTTAGTATGCTCACCAACCACACTGTCAGGTAGTTGTATTATTACCATAGTTTGTTAGGATGCTCACCAACCACACTGTCAGGTAGTTGTATTATTACCATGGTTTGTTAGTATGCTCACCAACCACACTGTCAGGTAGTTGTATTATTACCATAGTTTGTTAGGATGCTCACCAACCACACTGTCAGGTAGTTGTATTATTACTATAGTTTGTTAGGATGCTCACCAACCACACTGTCTGGTAGTTGTATTATTACCATAGTTTGTTAGTATGCTCACCAACCACACTGTCAGGTAGTTGTATTATTACCATAGTTTGTTAGTATGCTCACCAACCACACTGTCAGGTAGTTGTATTATTACCATAGTTTGTTAGTATGCTCACCAACCACACTGTCAGGTAGTTGTATTATTACTATAGTTTGTTAGGATGCTCACCAACCACACTGTAAGGTAGTTGTATTATTACCATAGTTTGTTAGGATGCTCACCAATCACACTGTCAGGTAGTTGTATTATTACCATAGTTTGTTAGGATGCTCACCAACCACACTGTCAGGTAGTTGTATTATTACCATAGTTTGTTAGGATGCTCACCAACCACACTGTCAGATAGTTGTATTATTACCATAGTTTGTTAGTATGCTCACCAACCACACTGTCAGGTAGTTGTATTATTACCATAGTTTGTTAGGATGCTCACCAACCACACTGTCAGGTAGTTGTATTATTACCATAGTTTGTTAGGATGCTCACTAACCACACTGTCAGGTAGTTGTATTATTACTATAGTTTGTTAGTATGCTCACCAACCACACTGTCAGGTAGTTGTATTATTACCATAGTTTGTTAGTATGCTCACTAACCACACTGTCAGGTAGTTGTATTATTACCATAGTTTGTTAGGATGCTCACCAACCACACTGTCAGGTAGTTGTATTATTACCATAGTTTGTTAGTATGCTCACCAACCACACTGTCAGGTAGTTGTATTATTACTATAGTTTGTTAGGATGCTCACCAACCACACTGTCAGGTAGTTGTATTATTACCATAGTTTGTTAGTATGCTCACCAACCACACTGTCAGGTAGTTGTATTATTACCATAGTTTGTTAGTATGCTCACCAACCACACTGTCAGGTAGTTGTATTATTAATATAGTTTGTTAGTATGCTCACCAACCACACTGTCAGGTAGTTGTATTATTAATATAGTTTGTTAGGATGCTCACCAACCACACTGTCAGGTAGTTGTATTATTACCATAGTTTGTTAGGATGCTCACCAACCACACTGTCAGGTAGTTGTATTATTACCATTATTACCACACACACACACATCCTCCCTCACACTTACACACACACACACACACACACACACAACCAAACACACACACACGTACACACAACCAAACACACACACACACACACAACAAAACACACACACACACACACACACACACAAACTGAAACAACCAACGCACACACACACACACACACACACACAAGAACCAAAACCCACACACACACAAACCCAAACAACCAAAACAAACAAACACACACAGACCCAACAACTGAAACACACACACACACACACACACACACACACACACACAAACAACCCCTGCCTCTTCAGACCCAACTTGGGTTTACTTGTCAATATTTGACATTTTTTCTTCACACAGAACTGTGGGTTAACTTGGCCACCTGGTGGTAAGAGAAGGAACTGTGGTGGAACTGTGAACTGGTAGTTTAAGGGTGTTCCCAGTAGGGGGTGTGAAGGAGACAGTTTCTTTATGGATCTTTACAGTGAGTGTTTATAGTGGATAGAGCCTACTCTAACAGTAGATGTTATTATTACTGCTAGTTTAAGGGTGTTCCCAGTAGGGGGTGTGAAGGAGACAGTTTCTTTATGGATCTTTACAGTGAGTGTTTATAGTGGATAGAGCCTACTCTAACAGTAGATGTTATTATTACTGCTAGTTTAAGGGTGTTCCCAGTAGGGGGTGTGAAGGAGACAGTTTCTTTATGGATCTTTACAGTGAGTGTTTATAGTGGATAGAACCTACTCTAACAGTAGATGTTATTATTGCCACACTGAAACTCCCATCTCAAGAGAAGATACTGACTTCCAAGCAATAGCACTGACATTCACGAGGTATATATCTATGTGTATTTCTAGGTGTATCTCAGTGTGTGTGTATTACCATGTATGTAATAATGACCTTCCTCTCTCTATACACACACAGATCATACATACACCAGGCCTCTCTATGTGTGTATGTATTTATCTATATGTATTTCTAGGTGTATCTGTGTGTGTATAGATCTCTCTATACACACACAGTTCATACATACACCAGGCCTCTCTATGTGTGTATGTATTTATCTATATGTATTTCTAGGTATATCTCAGTGTGTGTGTATTTCCATGTACAGTCGTGGTCAATAATAATCATCCATATAAGAATAACTCACGTAAGAGTTTGACAGTTACTCTCTGTTCCTTAGGTGATAAACTTTCCAATAAATAGGTTAAGTACCATCGTTTAATTTCATACAACCAGCTACACACTACTTAAAACAATAACATTATAATATGTAATCATGAAAACATTAGACAGTAAATTGTTAAAGTTACCCATTTGGTGATAATTATTATTGACCAGGACTGTATGTACTAATGACCTTCCTCTCTACAAAGTTACCCATTTGGTGATAATTATTATTGACCAGGACTGTATGTACTAATGACCTTCCTCTCTACAAAGTTACCCATTTGGTGATAATTATTATTGACCAGGACTGTATGTACTAATGACCTTCCTCTCTACAAAGTTACCCATTTGGTGATAATTATTATTGACCAGGACTGTATGTACTAATGACCTTCCTCTCTACAAAGTTACCCATTTGGTGATAATTATTATTGACCAGGACTGTATGTACTAATGACCTTCCTCTCTACAAAGGAGGTGAAGGAAATGGGGAAGTAACACTTGGTGGAGGGATCACTGAGAAAATGTGTTGAAAATGTGTTAAACTGTACTTAACCCATAGTCGTGGAATGAGTACTTAACCAATCAATAACTACTTACTTTTCCTCCTTTAAAATGGGTATACCTCCTGCTAAGCCGATATCCTTCCTGCATTATGCTCATATACAGTACAGTGGAAGTCAACAAAGATGATGGTGTGGTGGGTTTTGTACATTCAACATGTATCACCAACTTGTTCTCACGGACACATTTTGCTACTTTTTTAGCTCCGGCCTAAGCCGAGAGCTCTAGGTTTTATTCGAATTATTGTTCTTGTTCTTGGGGCGACCACTTCTTAAAAGGGGTTCAACTCACTCACTCACTCATTCACTCACTCACTCTCTTCCTACCATCCATTTTCTTTTACCGACATTAAATAATTTTATTATTAGTATTATCATTTTTAGCTCCGGCCTAAGCCGAGAGCTCTAGGTTTTATCCGAATTATTGTTCTTGTTCTTGTTCTTGTTCTTCTTGGGGCGACCACTTCTTAAAAGGGGTTTAACTGACTCACTCACTCACTCACTCATTCACTCTCTTCCTCTCATCCATTTTCTTTTACCGAAATTGAATAATTTATTATTATTATTATAATTTTTTTCTCTTCTTGGAGTGACCACTTCTTAAAAGGGGTTCAACCAATATTTAAGAGGTTCAACTGAGAGGGGGCTCAACCGAAAGGGGGTTCAACCGGGAGGGGGTTCAACCAAGAGGGGGTTCAATCGAGAGGGGGTTCAACCGAGGAGTTCACCCTCAATAAAAAGGGTTCATTTTCAAAATTTCTATATAACCATATGAATACGAAAATCCAGATAAAACATAATTAATATTTTTGAGACCTTTACATATGGATATTTTATTATTTCACTTGAATCATTAAGAGCCGTAGCTTTTGAATGGTTTTCCTTCATGTTGTTGTTTTTTCATAATACTACCTAGGCCTACCATACATGATAATACTACCTAGGCCTACCATACATGAAGGAGTGGTCATTAACTGGCGGTTTATAACCCGTAGAGTTGGATGTGAGACTTGTTTAGCATAGTCAGGTGTTTTCAAATGGGTGTGTGGCTCAACAGTTCTTTGATACACTTCTATCTCACTGATGTTTTGTTGGCCACCATACCCAGCCTTGTAGAGCGTGTACTATAAATACTGGTAATGGGTGGGTGGCTCAACAGTTCTTTGATACACTTCTATCTCACTGATGTTTTGTTGGCCACCATACCCAGCCTTGTAGAGCGTGTACTATAAATACTGGTAATGGGTGGGTGGCTCAACAGTTCTTTGATACACTTCTATCTCACTGATGTTTTGTTGGCCACCATACCCAGCCTTGTAGAGCGTGTACTATAAATACTGGTAATTAGTTCCTGTATGAGTTGTAGTTATAGGCTCTATCTACATGGTAACAAAACCACATCCGACAATATAACGATCAATTATGAGAAATTACGACACAGAACACAAAACATAGCCATATTTTTACTGCATGGAGACACATGCCACGCCCAATTTAACCACTGAGATTCAGTGTTGCCAAGTCTGCTTGACTGAATTTCCTCAGCTTCAGCATCAGAAGTTCCCTTTTTACATCAAACATTTCCTGATTACTCCTGAAGATAATCGCACATTTACCATCTTGATATTTAATGTTTGCCTCAAGGTCGTACCTCAAACATCAAGAATGGGTATAACACTAAACTCACACTATTGTTCTCGTGTTCAGTGCAGTTGTAACTGTCGTAAAGACTACGTAACGGTTATAACGTTATTTCATCTGAATCACAACTGAACAGCAAGAGAGACTGCTAGACGACAGACGAGTGTAATCTTTTTGTGATAACAGAACCTTATCGTTCATTTCTTCACTGATAACTTATTCCCTTTGCCTCTATATCAGTTACATTTTAATGTATAAAGTTTCTATATGGAAAGTTTTGTTTTAACTTTGTTCATTCAACAATTCAACAATGGACATAAAATTCATACCTACCCACCCTGGCTTGAAGCAAGCAGTAGGTTTGTCACGTTGGTCTGCACGTTTACTGATACATACACACAGACCTATACATACTTCACTATACCAATCTTGTTCATCATCTATACTATCCTTATTACCTTCCTTCCATGTCCATACATTCCCTTCCACACCCTTCATTTCCTCTCCCTTTATTCCTTTTATCTACTATCCTTATTACCTTCCTTCCATGTCCATACATTCCCTTCCACACCCTTCCTTTCCTCTCCCTTTACTCCTTTTATCTACTATCCTTATTACCTTCCTTCCATGTCCATACATTCCCTTCCACACCCTTCCTTTCCTCTCCCTTTATTCCTTTTATCTACTATCCTTATTACCTTCCTTCCATGTCCATACATTCCCTTCCACACCCTTCCTTTCCTCTCCCTTCCTTTGCTCTCCCTTTATTCCTTTTATTGATACCAGTCCATATCACACATCCTTCCATTCCTTCCCACAACACACTCTTCCATCCCTCCATCCCCACACTCTTCTACCCCCATGACAAACACACACACACACTCATATACACACACAGACACACACACATACAGAGTCAGAAAGCACACACAGACACACATAAAGGACACACACACAGATATATAGAGAACACATACACATACGCACACACACATAGTATTACATAGAAAGAGAGAACACACACATAGAGAGAGAGAGAGAGAGAGAGAGAGAGAGAGAGAGAGAGAGAGAGAGACACCCACAAAAACACAGATATAGAGGGAACACACACACATTCATTGAGATACCTGTGTGTCATGCTGATGTATGTGTGTGTGTGCGTGTGTTATAATTCCAAACGCACATTTACACACACACACATACAGTACATGCACATGTAGGTGTGTGTATATAATAAACGTATATAGTGTGTGTGTGCAAAAAACGTACATATGTGTGTATTTTAAACATACATACAGTATGTGTGTGTAATAAGTGTACATGTGTGTGTGTAATAAATGTACGAATGTGTGTGTGTGTATATAACCATACATATGTGTGTGTAATAAACGTACATGTGTGAGTATAATAAATGTACAAATGTGTGTGTGTAATAAATGTATATATATGTGTGTGTAATAAATGTATATGTGTGTGTATATCTGTGTGTGTGTAATAAATGTATATGTGTGTGTATATCTGTGTGTGTGTAATACATGTACAAATGTGTGTGTGTATATGTGTGTGTTTAATAAACGTATATGTATGTATGAGAATGAGTTACATTAAAACACTCCCACTCTTTCTCTCTCTCTCTCTCTCTCTCTCTCTCTCTCTCTCTCTCTCTCTCTCTCTCTCTCTCACACACATAGAAAATATGTCTTTCTCACTCATACATAGAAAAAATCTCCCTCTCTCTCTTTCACACACATAAATTATCTCTATCTTTTTCTCTCTCACACACACATAAATTCTCCCTCTCTCTCTTTCACACACACACACACACACACACACAAATTATCACTATCTTTCTCTCTCTCACACACACATAAATTCTCTTTCTCTCTCTCTTTCACACACTAACACACACACAAATTATCTCTATCTTTCTCTCTCTCACAGACACATAAATTATCTTTCTCTCTCTCTTTCACACACAAACACACACACAAATTATCTCTATCTTTCTCTCTCTCACACACACATAAATTATCTTTCTCACTCTCTTTCACACACAAACACACACACAAATTATCTCTATCTTTCTCTCTCTCACACACACATAAATTATCTTTCTCTCTCTCTTCGCATTATCGTCAGCTGAGTGTGTGTGTGTGACTTGGGTTTTATCGACCATCGACCTTATCAACACACACACACACACACACACACACACACACACACACACACACACACACAAGATCTATCTATCACTTTTTCCCTCTCTCTCTTTCTCTCTTACAAAGACATACACACAGTCTCTCTCTCACAGACACACACAGTCGCTCTTCCTCTCTCGCTCTCACACACAAGATTATTAAAATATACATATACATATATATATATATATATATATATATATATATATATATATATATATATATATATATATATATTAAATAATTCATCCATACGTCATTTACACAGGTAACGTTATTTCGTATGTGTTTACAAACCAATACCAACCATTGTCTAATCGACCCTAAGTTGACATACCACTTTTTTTCAAGAAAATTATTTCTCCAAACTAATCCACAATTTTGTTTATCTGGTCCTGTTTCCTGACAAACTTTAGAGAAATCAAGATGCTCCAATATTCCATAAATGATGTGTGTGTGTGTGTTTGTGTGTGTGTGTGTGTGTGTGTGTGTTGTAATGTAGAAGTGTGTGTGTTTGTGTGTGGTGTAATGTTTAGGTGTGTGTGTGTGTGTGTGTGTGTTTTGAAATGTAGAGGTGCGTGTGTGTGGGTGGATGTTGTAATGTAGAGGTGTGTGTGTTTGTGTGTTTTGTAATTTAGAGGTGTGTGTGTGTGTGTGTGTGTTTTGTAATTTAGAGGTGTGTGTGTGTGTGTTCTGTAATGTAAAGGTGTGTGTGTGTGTGTGTTCTGTAATGTAGAGGTGTGTGTGTGTGTGTGTGTGTGTGTGTGTTGTGAGGCACTCAATGAGAGGGAGAGAGAGATAATAATAATAATAATAATAACAATAATAATAATAATAATAATAATAATAATAATAATAATAATAATAATAATAATAATAATAATAATAATAATAATAATAACAAAAATTGCATGTACAGTATTACCAGATCATATGTGTGGTAACAATTCCATGTACAGTATTGCCAGATCAAAATAATTAAATCACGTCCTGAAGTAATGTACTTATTATGGTTCAGTCAGTCAGTCAATCTTTTAGTGAGTAAGTTAGATAGTCAGTCAGTCAAACAATTAGCTATTCAGTCAGTCAGTCATACAGTCAGTCAGTCAATTATTCAGTCAGTCAGTCAATTATTCAGTTAGTCAGTCAATCTTTTAGTGAGTAAGTTAGTCAGTCAGTCAGTCAATTAGATATTCAGTCAGTCAGTCATTCAATCAGTCAGTCAGTCAGTCAGTCAGTCAGTCAGCCAGTCAGACAGTCAGTCAGCCAGCCAGTCAGTGAGTCAGCCAGTCAGTCATTCAGTCAGTCACTCAGACAGACAGTCAATTAGCTATTCAGTCAGTCAGTCAGTCATTCAGTCAATCAGACAGACAGACAGTCAATTAGCTATACAGTCAGTCATACAATCAGTCAGTCAGTCAATCTTTTAGTGAGTAAGTTAGTCAGTGAGTGAGTGAGTGAGGGAGTAAGTTAGTCAGTGAGTGAGTGAGTGAGTGAGTGAGTGAGGGAGTAAGTTAGTAAGTGAGTGAGTGAGTGAGTGAGTGAGTGAGGGAGTAAGTTAGTCAGTGAGTGAGTGAGTGAGTGAGTGAGTGAGGGAGTAAGTTAGTAAGTGAGTGAGTGAGTGAGTGAGTGAGTGAGTGAGTAAGTTAGTCAGTGAGTGAGTGAGTGAGTGAGGGAGTGAGTGAGTCATACAGTCATAGCAATATCTACACTGGTATTTATGAACGTGTCAGTGACGGTGTGATCGAGGGTCCAAGGTGAGAGATAAGGACTACAATCTGTTATCACCTTATTAGTAACAAGTGGAAGAAATATATATATGAGAGAGAGAGAGAGAGAGAGAGAGAGAGAGAGAGAGAAGAGAGAGAGAGAGAGAGAGAGAGAGAGAGTGTATGTGTGTGTGAATGTGTGTGTATTAAACGTATATGTGTGTATGTAATAAATATACAAATGTGTGTGTGTGTGTGTGTGTAATAAACGTATATGTACGTGTGAGTATGAGTTACATCAAAACACCTCCTCTCTCTCTCTCT
>JAWZYT010000691.1:75000-85000 GCA_034508575.1 Petrolisthes manimaculis | reverse complement strand
AGAGAGAGAGAGAGAGAGAGAGAGAGAGAGGATGGGGGACAGTTTGCATATGAGAGAGAGAGAGAGAGAGAGAGAGAGAGAGAGAGAGAGAGAGAGAGACAGAGAGACAGAGAAGGCAATACTCTTTATCTGATAAGGATTACAATGTGTTATCATCACTGGGCTAAAATAATTCAAAGGAAAAATAAACATTCTTGGAAAACAATGAGAAGGTGATACTGTTGCTGTCACCATGACCAAATGATTTATACACTACACACAGATAAAGAATAAATAAATAAATAATTATTAATAACATAAATAAAATAAAAATATAAATAAAATAAATTAATATCAAACGAGATTAAGTTAATGAGCCTCGTTGTGATGTAGTAAAAGTTTTGGAGGTTAATGAGTCCTTCCAATATTGCCACGAAACATAAAATATATTGAAGGTCTTGTTTCATGGTATAGTGAGGAGGAATTCGAAGCCACCAAGTCTCATACACGATCACACCGTCTTTATTATTAAATTAAGGAGGTAATTCTTATTTGTTACATTGGAGTGCCTTGATTCCACCAAAGTATGTCAGAAAACAGAACCAGAAGACCAAAAATAATGGTGTTCTGTTGCTTGGAATAGTTTGTAGGATTCAGTTGCTCCAGATTTACCAATACCCAACTCTCTCCTTAAAGCTGATATTAGCTCATAAAACAGCAACACAGGTTTTATCTTGACAATAATGATTAATATTGGAGATTAGTGGTAAATTGGAGGGCTACAGATTTCTCCAAACTATGCCAGGAAACCAATCACCTCAATGACACTAATAGGGGATGTGTTTCGTAACATAGTTTGGAGGAATAGATAGTCCCTCTAATATAACAAAAGGAGGTAAAAACGAGTACAAAGTTCAGTAAGGTAACATTTCATATTAATTAATGCAGTAGTACAGTATTGGCTGAGGTCAATTTTACACCAATTGATTCCTGCAAATCATTTAGTGCAACAGGAAACAATTATTTTTGCTAATTTGGTTTAGCACAGTGGTAGAGTCTGTGGCTGCAATTCTGCAACCCAGTGTTCGATACTTGCTTGGAACACGAGTCGGCTGTCTGAGGTCTTGCTGTTTACGCAGCCATAGCCAAAGCACGAGTGACTCGTGTCTGACGTGGGTGGAGAGGTCTCTGGGCCACTCATCATCCTTGGAATGTGTGCTATAGTTGTGTTTTATACACACAGTGTGTGCTACACTCTGTCCCATTGACTGTCACTCATTGGATGACCTTTAACCTTTACTTGACATACTGTGTACGAATCCAAACACTCTAATATATGTACCAAAAGTATGACTGTGTGTGTGTCATACTGTTTATCTCTCGTAATAATCTTTCAACCCACTACGTTCAGTTCACAGCTTAAACTATAAATACACACCTAAACACACACAGCTACAGTAAACACACACACCTAAACACACACAGCTAAACACACACAGCTACAGTAAACACACACAGCTACAGTAAACACACACAGTAAACACACACAGCTACAGTAAACACACACACCTAAACACACACAGCTAAACATACACACGAATCCAGGTTATAGTCACACATTTAAGTTTTGTCTCTTCTTATACTCTTAAATAACTTGTATTTCTGTGTGAATTATTACTGTCTAGTCTACTGTAGTCTGGGACAGACATTATTTTCATTTATATAGATATTTTGTATATACAGATATTATTAAGATCTGGCCAGTACTACTGCATACAAATATATCCAGTATATACTGTGTGTGTGTGTGTGTGTGTGTGTGTGTGTTGCAGTGGTCTGTATGTACTATAGGAGTGTATCAGTGCGGTAGTAAGTAAATGTATGTGTATGTGTGTGTGTGTGTGTGTGTGTGTGTGTGTGTGTGTACAAACAGTGCCACGTCACACTATACCACAAGAGTTGATAAGTGATAATCAGGTGTTCTTATCTAAACCTACTTAGTCATCCTGTCAGCTGTAAGACAAAGAGAGTAAAGCATTGGTGATAATAGATACCAAGATACAGTTTATACCCTCTGATGTCAACAAGAGAATGGATGAATGGAAGAATGGTTGGATGGAAGAATGGAAGGAAGGAAGGAAGGATGGAAGGAAGGAAGGATGGAAGGAAAGAAGGATGGAAAGATGGAAGGACGGATAGAAGGGAGGAAGTAAGGAAGGAAGGATAGAAGGAAGGAAGGATCGATGGAAGGATGGAAGGAAGGAAGGAAGGAAGGATGGAAGGAAGGAAGGATGTAAGGATGGAAGGAACGAAGGAAGGAAGGATGGAAGGAAGGAAGGATCGATGGAAGGATGGATGGAAGGAATGAAGGATGGAAGGAAGGAAGGAAGAAAGGATGGAAAGATGGAAGGACGGAAGGAAGGAAGGAAGGAAAGAAATCCATAGTTGTAATTAGGTATGAAACTTTCCCTCTGACATTATTTTCCTTTATATATTTTTTTTTGTATATACAGATAATATTATAATCTGGCCAGGTCTACTGCATACAAATCTCTCCATTAATTACTGTGTGTGTGTGTGTGTGTGTGTGTGTGTGAGTGTGTGTGTGGCAGGAGTCTGTGTGTACTATAGGAGTGTATGTGTGTGTGTGTGTGTGTGTGGCAGGAGTCTGTGTGTACTATAGGAGTGTGTGTGTGTGTGTGTGTGTGTGTGTGTGTGTGTGTGTGTGGCAGGAGTCTGTGTGTACTATAGGAGTGTGTGTGTGTGTGTGTGTGTGTGTGTGTGTGTGTGTGGCAGGAGTCTGTGTGTACTATAGGAGTGTGTGTGTGTGTGTGTGTGTGTGTGACAGGAGTCTGTGTGTACTATAGGAGTGTGTGTGTGGTTAATTGTACAAAAGTGTGTGTGTGGGAGGTGGGGGGACTGTAGGAGGTTGTTATTGTGGTTGTAGGAAAATGTGTGTGTGTGTGTGTGTGTGTGTGTGTGTGTGTGTGTGTGTGTTAATATATCATGGAAGATATAATTATTAACTAACTTGTTCTTTCATTACTGGGATGATTTATATGAAATTGTAAATTATTGTATTATTTGTATGTCAATGTAAATTGTTGTGTTTAATTTACTTTGTTGTGTTGTAAGCTAATTGTTAAGTATATGATTAATTGAATTTAATGTTTGTGGTGATGCATTAATCTGCTATTAACCCTAGACACCATTAGCAGTCATTACACAGTATATATTACACCTCCTTCCATTCCTTCCCACAACACACTCTTCCCTCCATTACCACACTCTATGTAAATCATTACACAGTATATATTACACCTCCTTCCATTCCTTCCCACAACACACTCTTCCCTCCATTACCACACTCTATGTAAATCATTACACAGTATATATTACACCTCCTTCCATTCCTTCCCACAACACACTCTTCCCTCCATTACCACACTCTATGTAAATCATTACACAGTATATATTACACCTCCTTCCATTCCTTCCCACAACACACTCTTCCCTCCATTACCACACTCTATGTAAATCATTACACAGTATATATTACACCTCCTTCCATTCCTTCCCACAACACACTCTTCCCTCCATTACCACACTCTATGTAAATCATTACACAGTATATATTACACCTCCTTCCATTCCTTCCCACAACACACTCTTCCCTCCATTACCACACTCTATGTAAATCATTACACAGTATATATTACACCTCCTTCCATTCCTTCCCACAACACACTCTTCCCTCCATTACCACACTCTATGTAAATCATTACACAGTATATATTACACCTCCTTCCATTCCTTCCCACAACACACTCTTCCCTCCATTACCACACTCTATGTAAATCATTACACAGTATATATTACACCTCCTTCCATTCCTTCCCACAACACACTCTTCCCTCCATTACCACACTCTATGTAAATCATTACACAGTATATATTACACCTCCTTCCATTCCTTCCCACAACACACTCTTCCCTCCATTACCACACTCTATGTAAATCATTACACAGTATATATTACACCTCCTTCCATTCCTTCCCACAACACACTCTTCCCTCCATTACCACACTCTATGTAAATCATTACACAGTATATATTACACCTCCTTCCATTCCTTCCCACAACACACTCTTCCCTCCATTACCACACTCTATGTAAATCATTACACAGTATATATTACACCTCCTTCCATTCCTTCCCACAACACACTCTTCCCTCCATTACCACACTCTATGTAAATCATTACACAGTATATATTACACCTCCTTCCATTCCTTCCCACAACACACTCTTCCCTCCATTACCACACTCTATGTAAATCATTACACAGTATATATTACACCTCCTTCCATTCCTTCCCACAACACACTCTTCCCTCCATTACCACACTCTATGTAAATCATTACACAGTATATATTACACCTCCTTCCATTCCTTCCCACAACACACTCTTCCCTCCATTACCACACTCTATGTAAATCATTACACAGTATATATTACACCTCCTTCCATTCCTTCCCACAACACACTCTTCCCTCCATTACCACACTCTATGTAAATCATTACACAGTATATATTACACCTCCTTCCATTCCTTCTCACAACACACTCTTCCCTCCATTACCACACTCTACGTAAATCATTACACAGTATATATTACACCTCCTTCCATTCCTTCCCACAACACACTCTTCCCTCCATTACCACACTCTATGTAAATCATTACACAGTATATATTACACCTCCTTCCATTCCTTCCTTCCATCCTTTCATATGAGTTTCAGACACCCTACACACATCTATTTTACTCTATCTAATATTCTACACATTCTCGTCACTAAAACTATTAACCCATCTGTGTGTGAAGGTATTGTGTCCCACACCTTCTCCCCCTTCACCTTAACCTTCATCCTCTATAAGATATAATACTGATAAGAACAGGGAGGTGTTCCCCAAGGTCACCACTTGAGGGTGAGACTTACCTACCCTTCCTGTGGAGGGTGTAGGTCACAGAGGTCACCACGTGGAGGAGGGGAGGGTGAGACTTACCTACCCTTCCTGTGGAGGGTGTAGGTCACAGAGGTGACCACGTGGAGGAGGGGAGGGTGAGACTTACCTACCCTTCCTGTGGAGGGTATAGGTCACAGAGGTGCTTTATATAACAATGTCCTAATTCTTAATGGTAGCCAGTATACAGTGGCTGCACCTTATACCTCATTGGTTACTATACTACCACTGTGTAAAACTAACAATATAACCTATAGCTGCACCTTATACCTCATTGGTTACTATACTACCACTGTGTAAAACTAACAATATAACCTATAGCTACACCTTATACCTCATTGGTTACTATACTACCACTGTGTAAAACTAACAATATAACCTATAGCTACACCTTATACCTCATTGGTTACTATACTACCACTGTGTAAAACTAACAATATAACCTATAGCTACACCTTATACCTCATTGGTTACTATACTACCACTGTGTAAAACTAACAATATAACCTATAGCTACACCTTATACCTCATTGGTTACCATACTACCACTGTGTAAAACTAACAATATAACCTATAGCTACACCTTATACCTCATTGGTTACCATACTACCACTGTGTAAAACTAACAATATAACCTATAGCTACACCTTATACCTCATTGGTTACTATACTACCACTGTGTAAAACTAACAATATAACCTATAGCTACACCTTATACCTCATTGGTTACTATACTACCACTGTGTAAAACTAACAATATAACCTATAGCTACACCTTATACCTCATTGGTTACTATACTACCACTGTGTAAAACTAACAATATAACCTATAGCTACACCTTATACCTCATTGGTTACCATACTACCACTGTGTAAAACTAACAATATAACCTATAGCTACACCTTATACCTCATTGGTTACTATACTACCACTGTGTAAAACTAACAATATAACCTATAGCTACACCTTATACCTCATTGGTTACTATACTACCACTGTGTAAAACTAACAATATAACCTATAGCTACACCTTATACCTCATTGGTTACTATACTACCACTGTGTAAAACTAACAATATAACCTATAGCTACACCTTATACCTCATTGGTTACTATACTACCACTGTGTAAAACTAACAATATAACCTATAGCTACACCTTATACCTCATTGGTTACCATACTACCACTGTGTAAAACTAACAATATAACCTATAGCTACACCTTATACCTCATTGGTTACTATACTACCACTGTGTAAAACTAACAATATAACCTATAGCTACACCTTATACCTCATTAGTAACACTAACAATATAACCTAACCTAACCTAACCTTGTCTATCAGAGGTAAATGGTGCTGGAGCCTCACCATCCATAGAAATAAAGACAAATGGGATATTGATGATGATCATAATGTTTTATATTGGATGTTAATATTTCAGTGACAATCGTACAGTACAAGTAAAGGTTTTATGCACGTTGTTGTGAACCTATATTTTGGCAAACTATTGTACATTGTGTGTATGTGTGTGTGTGTGTGTGTGCGTGTGTGTGTGTGTGTGTGTGTGTATTGATATTGACCTAGGCCTTCGTAATGGACATGAAGCATATGTCAAGTGGTGAAACATTTGAGAGAGAGAGAGAGAGTACTGTACTGTATCTGTACTGTATCACCATCACCTTGTCTCTCTCTCTCTCTCTCTCTCTCTCTCTGTCTCTCTCTCTCTCAGGAGTTAAATGCACATTAAATTAGAGGGAAGTACAGTGTTGATGGTCAGTCTGGAAGTTGAAACACACACACACACACACACACACACACACACACACAGTATATAATGGTTGTGTGGAGTTTCATCCAACTACAGACTGACAGTTTATCAGGGAACACTAATCGTTGTACTACATGGTGGTGGTGGTAATACACAATACACTGTGAGGTAACTCCCTGGGGAGATGTATCACTCCAACATTGGAGTTGGGGGGCCAGGGTATACTTTGTCCCCCTCCCCCTCAATAATGAAACGTATTGCATTAATAATAATAATAATAATAATAATAATAATAATAATAATAATAATAAACGGATTATTGAACATAGTGCAGCCCTGAGGCTGAAAATATACATACATAAATAATAAATTGATATCACCCCATCTGTATGCCTACCTGCCTCACCTTACCTGCCTGCCTGTCTCTCCCTACTTGCCTGTCTCTCCCTACTTGCCTGTCTCACCTTAACAGCTAGCTTACTTCACCCTACCTACCTCCTCACCTTACCTGCCTGCCTGTCTCTCCCTACTTGTCTGTCTCTCCCTACTTGCCTGCCTCACCTTAACAGCTTGCTTACTTCACCCTGCCAGCCTGCCTCACCTTCACTACCTGCCTGCCTGCCTGCCTCCTTCACCCTACCAGCCTGTCTCTGTCACCCTACCTACCTCCTCACCTTACCTGTCTGCCTGTCTACCTCCTTCACCCTACCTGCCTGTCTGCCTCTTCACTATACCTAGCTGTCTCACCCGAGGCCTTGGAGGCGACCTGGCGATGACCATATATATATATATATATATCAGTTATTTACAGGGTTAACGTTTGTGTTTACAAACCAATATCAACCACTGTCTAATACACCCTAAGTTGACTCACCACTTTTCTCCTACACTGTACAAATAATTCCTCAAAATTATTCCAACCAACAAAACACCATTATTTTTAGTTGTGTGTTTTGTAATGTAGAGGTGTGTGTGTGTATGTGTGTGTACATTGTAAGGTAGAGGTGTGTGTGTGTATGTGTGTACCTTGTAATGTAAGGGTGTGTGTGTGTGTGTGTGTGTGTGTGTGTGTGTTTTGTAATGTCGAGGAATGTGTGTGTTGATTAGATAGCGAGAGAGATAGTCTGTGTGTGAGTGTGTGTGTGTGTATGTGTGTGTGTGTGTGTGTGTTATAAGGCATTCATTGATTAAGGAGGAATGTGTATGTTTGTTTGTTTGTCTGTTTGTGTGTGTGTGTGTTAGACTGTTTGTGTGAGGCACTCAATGAGAGGGAGAGAGAGATGATAAAAATAACACTGTAATAATAATAATAATAATAATAATAATAATAATAATAATAATAATAATAATAATAATAATAATAATAATATGTATACTATTGTCAGATCAAATATGTGGTAACAATTCTATGTACAGTATTGCCAGAACAAAAGTATTATATCAAATCATGATGCATTGTACTAAAAATAGTTCAGTTAGTTAGTCAGTCAGTTAGTCAGTCAATCTTTTAGAGGGTGCATTAGTTAGTCAGTCAGTTAGTCAGTCAGTCAGTCAGTTAATTAGTCATTCAGTCAGGCAATTTATTATTCAGTTAGTCAGTCAGTCAATTAGTAATTCAGTCAGTCAATTATTTATTCAGTCTGTCAGACAATCAGTCAGTCAGTCAATAGTCAGTCAGTCAATAGTCAGTCAGTCAATAGTCAGTCAGTCAATAGTCAGTCAGTCAATAGTCAGTCAGTCAATAGTCAGTCAGTCAATTATTCAGTCAGTCAGTCAATCTTTTAGAGGGTGCAATAGTCAGTCAGTCAATCAATCAGTCAGTCAATCAGTCAGTCAGTCAATCAGTCAGTCAATTATTGAGTCAGTCAGTCAATCTTTTAGTGAGTGAGTTAGTTAGTCAGTCTTACAAAAATCTACACTGGTATTCATGAGAGAGAGAGAGAGAGAGAGAGAGAGAGAGAGAGAGAAGTCAATATTCTTTATCTGATAAGGACTACAATGTGTTATCATCACACCCATAACCCCCCCAAGCCTGTCCCCTTACTACAGCACCCCTCAAACCACCCCCAAGCCTGTCCCCTACTACTGCACCCCTCAACCTCCCCCCAAGCCTGTCCCCTATTTCGGCACACCCATAACCCCCCCAAACCTGTCCCCCTACTACCGCACCCCTCAAACCACCCCCAAGCCTGTCCCCTATTCCCACACACCCATAAAGCCCAACCAACCAAGCCTACTTGTCAGTTTTAACTATATCCAACAAACTCAGTATCTATATCCACAAAATATGTCAGGTAGTTGTATTATTACTATAGTTTGTTAGTATGCTCACCAACCACACTGTCAGGTAGTTGTATTATTACCATAGTTTGTTAGTATGCTCACCAACCACACTGTCAGGTAGTTGTATTATTACTATAGTTTGTTAGTATGCTCACTAACCACACTGTCAGGTAGTTGTATTATTACTATAGTTTGTTAGTATGCTCACCAACCACACTGTCAGATAGTTGTATTATTGCTATAGTTTGTTAGTATGCTCACCAACCACACTGTCAGGTAGTTGTATTATTACTATAGTTAGTTAGTATGCTCACTAACCACACTGTCAGGTAGTTGTATTATTACCATAGTTTGTTAGTATGCTCACCAACCACACTGTCAGGTAGTTGTATTATTACCATAGTTTGTTAGGATGCTCACCAACCACACTGTCAGGTAGTTGTATTATTACCATAGTTTGTTAGGATGCTCACTAACCACACTGTCAGGTAGTTGTATTATTACTATAGTTTGTTAGTATGCTCACCAACCACACTGTCAGGTAGTTGTATTATTACCATAGTTTGTTAGTATGCTCACCAACCACACTGTCAGGTAGTTGTATTATTACCATAGTTTGTTAGTATGCTCACCAACCACACTGTCAGGTAGTTGTATTATTACCATAGTTTGTTAGTATGCTCACCAACCACACTGTCAGGTAGTTGTATTATTACCATAGTTTGTTAGGATGCTCACCAACCACACTGTCAGGTAGTTGTATTATTACCATAGTTTGTTAGGATGCTCACCAACCACACTGTCAGGTAGTTGTATTATTACCATAGTTTGTTAGGATGCTCACCAACCACACTGTCAGGTAGTTGTATTATTACCATAGTTTGTTAGGATGCTCACCAACCACACTGTCAGGTAGTTGTATTATTACCATAGTTTGTTAG
>JAWZYT010000691.1:40000-65000 GCA_034508575.1 Petrolisthes manimaculis | reverse complement strand
GACTTTTTAAATGACATTTTTAACGAATATGATAAGAGTAAAGCAGTAGACATAATTTATCTAGATTTCCAAAAAGCCTTTGACAAAGTTCCCCATAAACGTTTAATAACTCTAAATTAAAATCTCACAGAATCCAAGGCGACACCGTAAGATGGATAGAGAACTGGCTAAGAAACCGTAAACAACGTGTGGTAATAAATGGCAAATCATCTAATTGGACTGGCGTTACGAGCGGGGTGCCACAAGGGTCAGTTTTAGGCCCAATCCTTTTCCTAGTTTACATAAACGACATAGATGAAGGTCTCTCATGCATAATATCGAAGTTTGCCGATGACACTAAAATTGCAAATACAGTACTCACTAACGCACAAACTAAAGAAATGCAAGATAATCTCGATAAATTGTCGAATTGGGCGAAAACTTGGCAAATGTCCTTCAATGCAGATAAATGTAAAGTACTCCATATCGGACATCGTAACGTAACTGCAAACTACTCGTTAAATGGTAATCAAATTAAAAGCGTGGATCAAGAGACAGACTTAGGGGTCACAATATCAAGTAACCTAAAACCCAGTCAGCAATGTACGGAAGTAATTAAGAAAGCAAATAAAACTATCGGCTTTATTGGCAGAGCATTCGAGTATAAGTCCAAAGACACAATCCTCACTTTGTATAATTCCTTGGTCCGTCCCCTTATGGAATATTGTGTCCAAGCATGGTGCCCGTACTACCAGAAAGATATAGTAAAATTGGAACGAGTCCAACGTAGAGTTACTAAAATGATACCATGTCTACGAAACAAAACGTATGAAGAGCGGCTAAATGAATTGAATCTATTCCCATTAGCACAACGTAGATTGAGAGGCGACTTAATCCAGGTATTCAAAATAATCAAAGGCATAGACAATATGGACTGCAACAAATATTTCAATATCGATCAATCAAACTACACGAGAGGTAATGGCTGTAAAATCATAGGTAAATCTTTTAACTCACACGAATCCAAGAATTTCTTTTTTAACCGAGTCGTCAACTTATGGAATGGGCTTCCCCGTAACGTAATAGAATGTAACACAGTAGATAGCTTCAAACGTCGCCTTGATAAACACCTTGCATCTAGTCCCCGACTTTCGATGTTTACTAATGAATAATTTTTTGCCCATTACAGGTGGCAAGTTAGCCAAATTTCAACTACTTTCTATCTTTCCTATAAAATTTCCTTGTGGAGTTTTCTCTACCAACTCCACAAGGTTCTGACTCCTAACTTTATTTCCAGTACGGCTCAGGCCGGAGGGATTGGAGGGTGGGGAGAGAGCCTTCTACTTTGCTATTCTTACCTACGACTATCACTGGGGAGATATTCATTCTCTACCAGTAACCTTCTAATCAGATCACCCCGTGTGGACCGTAAGGTCTGTTGTGGTCTGTGATTCTATGTAACTCTATGTAACTCTCTCTCTCTCTCTCTTCGCGTTATCGTCAGCTGAGTGTGTGTGTGTGACTTGTGTTTTATCGACCTTATCAACGTACACACACACACACACACACACATACACACATACACACACACACACACACACACACACATACACACATACACACACACACACACACATACACACACACACACACACACACACACACACACATACACACACACACAAGATCTCTCTCTCCCTCTCTCTCTTACATAGACATACACACAGTCACTTTTCTCACACATAAGTTTATTTAAACACACACGTCACCTAACATACAGACACACACACACACGCACACACACACACACTCTCTCTCTCACTCTCTCTCTCTCACACACACACACACACACACTCACACACACACACACACACTCTCTCTCTCTCACACATACACACACACTCACACACACACACACACACACACACACACACACTCACACACACACACACACACACACACTCTCTCTCTCTCTCTCTCACACACCACACAGTCTCTCTAACACATAAGATCATTAAAACACCCACGTCACCTAACATACACACTCTCTCTCTCTCTCTCTCTCTCTCTCTCTCTCTACAGGGTGTCGGGAATTTTTTACCCGAAAATTTGGCATATGCATGCTTTATTAATTCTGAAAAGAAAATACTCTATTGATGTGAATATGGGGAATATGGGGACAGGCTTAAGGTGAGTAGAAAGCCTGTCCCCCTACTCCTGCAACCCCCAAAACAAACCCCGACCCCTGCACCCCACTAAACATATAGCTGCCTATAATTTAACACTTTATTAACACTAACTTCTATTATTATTTAAGACCTTTATAAAACATGCAATTATATTCTTTATAATATTAAAAAATGATTAATTATATATTATTATATATTAATTATATATTATTATATATTAATTTTATATTATTATATATTAATTATATATTATTATGTATTAATTATATATTATTATATATTATTATATATTGTTATATATTAATTATATATTATTATATATTAATTATATATTATTAATTATTAAAAAAAAAACATATTCTCAATATATTCCTTTTAAAAACATTAAACGAAAAACTATTCTTCTTAATTATTAATGTAAGTCGATGTGTGTTCTGTAATAGTGTGTTCTCAGTTTGATCAATTATTATCTTATACTAATATTATTGTATTAATATTATAAGTTGCATCATTATTTACAATATTTCTATTTGAGAATTATCACAATATTAATAATAATAATTACTAATAGTCAATTATAACTCCATAATAATGTTATTGTATTTAATATTATTGCATTAATTATTATTTACAATATTACTATTTGATAATTATTACAACATTAATTATTATTATTATTTTTAATAATAACAATTATTAATCAATTATAATTCTATAATAATGTTATTGTATTAATATTATCACTTTGCTTACTATTTATGTTAATTACTATTATTGTTATTATTATTACTACTAATATTATTATTATTAACATACAGTATATGTGTAATTTTCGTGGTTTGTACCATAAATTAAGTTTTACATTTAAGTTTGCAGTACTGCCCAAAAAGCTTCCAGCTTTAAATGAACTTCCTGCCCTTCCTTTACTTCCCATTGTCTGTCATACACATGCCAGCATTAACTTGTCATATATACAGGACACCAACCAAGCCTATACCCATCACTCTCTCATACACATGCCAGCATTAACTTGTCATATATACAGGACACCAACCAAGCCTATACCCATCACTCTCTCATACACATGCCAGCATTAACTTGTCATATATACAGGACACCAACCAAGCCTATACCCATCACTCTCTCCTTTATTAGCCAGCAGCCACCTCAACATTAGTGTTTCTCTCCCCTTGCCTTGCCTTGCCTTGCCTTGCCTTGCTACCATACACACACACCAAGCCACCATGAACCCAAACACTGTGTCCTATACTACTACCAAGAACCAATACATGGTGCCCTACATCACTACCTACTATTGGTTCCACTACTGTATCTTATATTACTGTTGTGTTCTATATTAAATAAACTATACTTAGTATTCGAGTCTGATGTTCACCTTCAGTAGTAATAAGTCATCACAGCTCTTATAGATTCACATGTAGTTTATAATCCATGAATATAGTTTGAAATTAATATAAACACAACTTTTACAGTCCATTTCTTTTCATTTTCCAGTGAGGTAGACTTGTATCTGAATTGTCATCAGTTAACATAGTTGAAAATTAACTCACTGTAGTATACACACACTGACCAATGATATACTGGTAAGGTTCTCTAGAAAAGTAATTAAGGCTACTTGTTGGCAACATCTTTGACTACTTAGGGGTTACTTACGCCGGTAGTTTAAAACAAATTGAGGGCCCTTACTGGAGCTCTATGAATTCTCCAAACTATTCCAGGCAACTGATTCCCTATTAGAAACACTGAAGCTTTCTGTGGCCTGGATTATTTGGAGGGTTCTTAGAGCTCCAGTAAGAGCCCTCAATTTTTTTTAATACTACGGGCCTTATACAGGGAGAATGCCATCACCAAGTGTAATTAGGGCTGTAATATGTACAGTTGGCTCCACTTCCGCATTTCTCCCCTCTCGTTGCCAATGTTGGGCCAGTCAGAAATTCTAATCCTGATCCACAAGTTGAAAAATTCGAAATATTCATATCCTTTGAGTGAAAGTATGAATATTTCGAATATTTTAACTTGTGAATCGGGATTCGAATTTCTGACTGGCCCAACATTGGCAACGATAGGGGAGAAACACGGGAGTGGAGCCAACTGTATGTGTGTGAAGGGTGTTGAGATGTGTGATATAAGATTATTTTAGGCTTGATTCCACAGTGGTATTGGTTTGTTAGCTTCCCAACCCACCACACTTGTAAGGCTTCAATATTTTCCAAAAGCTGAGTATCCACATTCTCAAAAATTATGAAATAGTTTGATAATGATGATCACTGTTTTATTTATTCACCAAATTCATTAAATAATTCACCTATAAGTTATTAACAAGGCTAATATTCTTTCGTTCGTGTGCCTACAAACCAATATGAACGACTGTGGAATCTATCCTAAGTATTGCTTGTACGAAAAACAAAACAAAAAATGGCAGGAAGGAAGGAAGGTCTAGCATTGACATAAAAATCATTAAATGAAATAAAAATGCTATACAAGTATTATATAGACTGTATATATATATATATATATATATATATATATATATATATATATATATATATATATATATATATATATATATATATATATATATATATATATATATATATATATATATATATATATATATATATATATATATATATATATACTACATGATTTACTGAGGCTGTGTTCAAACAATATTACTTGATGCATTTAATCATCTTATAATGAGGGAATACTTTACACTAAACTACTACATAGGTCATTTGGCTATTAAATAAAACAGAGATTTGTGAGAAAATATATGAACAGACACCAAGAGTAAGCCAGCCAGCCAACCAGCCAGTCAACCAGCCAACCAGCCACCCATTCACCCAGCCAGCCAGTCAACCAGTCAGCCAGCCATTCACCCAGCCAACCAGTCAGCCAGTCAGCCAGCCAGCCAGTCAGCCAACCAGTCAGCCAGCCATTCACCCAGCCAACCAGTCAGCCAGTCAGGCAGCCAGCCAGCCAGTCAGTCAGTCAGTCAGCCAGCTACATGAACCACTAGCACAATTGGTACCAAAATAGAACTATATTAGTATTTGTCTTATTTCAAGCTGATATTATTACAGAGTACTTAAGGGGCCTGTGTTCGTGTATGAAAATTGGAGGCTTCTGATTCCTCCTGACTATGCCATGAAACAAGCTCCTTCTCTATAATTGGTGTTTCGTGGCAATATTTGAAGGACTCATTAACTTCCAATTTTCTGACTACATTACAGAGAACTTAAAGTGAATACAAGTAAGTATTATTAGTCGATATCCTTCCCAATACTAACAATAATAATTATATTCATGTTGATGGTACAGTACATGTTGTTAAGATGCAACATGTTGTTACAAATCTTTCAGTTTCTCTCCTATAACACCCCCGGTAGGGGGGTATTGCCTGTAGTAATGTGGGCAATACTTATAGGGTTTTGGCACCCCTTCGGCCCCAGCCACTAGCTTTCAGTTCTTCAACTGTCCCTCTTTTCTTTTCATTTCCTTCCTGCTTGCTGTCACACCTCTCTATCACCTTTTTCTGGCGCTATAGGACCTAGATGTTGCGGCGCCTAATATCCATCAATCAATCAATCCTATAACACACACACACACACACACACAGACACACACACACACACACACAGGAATAATACTGATGGTACTTGCCAACTTTATCCAGCTCCCCTTTCCTCGCTCTCTCCCTTCATCAAGTCATGTCAGCATGTTAAAATTAGTAAGATGCAAGATGTCCATACAAATCCTTCCTTTTCTCTCCTATAGTGATTTTTAAGTTAAATATGAAAGGACCATCATATTCAAGAAAGTGTTATGTACAGTTAGCTCCACTCCTGCGTTTCTCCCCTGTCGCTACCGATGTTGGGCCAGTCAGAAATTCGAATCCCGATTTATAAGGTAAAACATTCGAAACATTCATATCTTTCACTCTTAGGATATGAATGTTTCGAATGTTTTAACTTGTGGATCGGGATTCGAATTTCTGACTGGCCCAACACTGGCAATGACAGGGGAGAAATGCAGGAGTGGAGCCAACTGTACTAGAGCACATGTTATGAGAAGAGACAATATCTATGTAGGAAGAAGAGTAATGGAAATGTAAGGTAGAGGGGAAGGAGAAGGAGAGGAAGGTCCAAGAGAAGGTGGATGGACAATGTTAGGAAGGATTGGAGAGAAAAACATCCACCTTACATAGAAGTGGGACAAGATGGATAGAGAAAGATGAAAGGTAACAAGACTATATAATTATAATACAACATTACTATTAGGTTTGTTGTTTTGTAATCATAGAGTCACTTGGTAGACTATTCATTGTAGTACATCCATAACTTCTCTTTCCATAATAACCTGTGTAAGAATCCTGTGGCCAACTGTACAGTCGCGAACCAAACTTTCGTACCCCTCTTGGCTGACGGGAAGGCGAAGACAGTGTTAAATATATACTGAACGATGGGACAAACTGGTGTTTCCAGTTGGTAACGAAACAGTTTAAGGTTCATTTTCACAAACCACAAACCGGAAGCCATGGAAAATGAAGCTCACACTGTCTAGTTACCAACTCGATACCCCAGATTGTCCGATTGTTTAGCGTATATTTAACACTGTCTTCGCTTTCCTGTCAGCCAAGGGGGGTACGAAACTTTGGTTCGCGACTGTACATGTCTGTTGTGAATGAGATGATTTTGGTGCTGAGGTGAGCGGCTTGAAAATATTCCCTTCACAAATACTATTATACAACTAAAAGTAAATATGGTCTATTACAAACATTATTACTGCAAGGCTGTTTAAACCTGTCTGTAAAACTGGACTATTACAATTACTACAAGGCTGTTTAAACCTGTCTGTAAAACTGGACTATTACAATTACTACAAGGCTGTTTAAACCTGTCTGTAAAACTGGACTATTACAATTACTACTGTTTAAACCTGTCTGTAAAACCTATAATGCCTCATTCTTAGAGGGGGACGGAGAAATAACTATAGACGAGGGACTCACTCTATGGAATAACGAGTGTGGAGAAAATTATATATATATATATATATATATATATATATATATATATATATATATATATATATATATATATATATATATATATATATATATTTATATAATAATGTCTCTTACTCAAGGGGAATGAAAAAAGAGCTAAAGACTAAGTAAGGGTTGTATAAAAATTGTGAGGGAGAAATTTTAAAATTGACACAAACTATTAATCTAGGGGAAAATTTTGTGTTGGTAAATCTGGAGCAACTGAATCCTCCAAACTATTTTTCTAAGCAGCAGAACAAACACCATTAATTTAATTCATCTGGTCCTGTTTCCTGGCATACTTTGGAGGTATCAAGGCACTCCAATGTAACAAAATGAATTACTACTTAAATATGAACAAAATAATTTACTGAGCCGTTAAAAGGAGTGTGTGTGTTTTACTGAGCCCGACCCTTCAATCCCCAAAGGGGTGGCCACAAAAAATCGCCTCCATGAACCCCTGTTCCCCGTTAACTGGTGTCCTTCCTCCCACCCAATGCCACTTCACTCATATACCTCTCAACCCCATCCCTCCACCTCATTCTAGGTCTGCCCCTTTCCTCCACTTCACTCATATACCTCTCAAGCCCATCCCTCCACCTCATTCTAGGTCTGCCCCTTTCCTCCACTTCACTCATATACCTCTCAACCCCATCCCTCCACCTCATTCTTGGTCTGCCCCTTTCCTCCACTTCACTCATATACCTCTCAACCCCATCCCTCCACCTCATTCTAGGTCTGCCCCTTTCCTCCACTTCACTCATATACCTCTCAACCCCATCCCTCCACCTCATTCTAGGTCTGCCCCTTTCCTCCACTTCACTCATATACCTCTCAACCCCATCCCTCCACCTCATTCTAGGTCTGCCCCTTTCCTCCACTTCACTCATATACCTCTCAACCCCATCCCTCCACCTCATTCTAGGTCTGCCCCATCCCCTTTGTCCATCCACCTCACTCTCGTACACCTTCTTAACCAACCTCTCAACTCCCATACGTTCCACATGACCAAACCACCTTAAGGTGTTTCTCTTCACACTCTCTAGTATGTTCAAATCCACACCACATCGCTCACGTACCTCTTCATTTGTCAGTCTATCTCTCCATGTTACTCCACATGCACTTCTCAGGTAACTCATTTCCACCTCTCTAACTCTTGATTTATATATCTCCGTCATGGTCCTCGGTTCACTCCCTGTTGTACCCTCTTCCAGACTCTCATCTTTACTCATCACACTGCCCAAATACTTAAATGTGCTGACATTCTCCATAACCTGTCCATTTAACATTACTTCACTACCCATGGTTGTACCCCTTTCAAAAACCATAACTTTGCTCTTTGCCACATTCAGGTTTCATTTCCCGCACACATCTCCAAACATATTCACCAATCTCTGTAATTCCCTCTTATCGTCACTCAACAGAACTGTATCATCAGCAAACAGCAGCACAGGTAACTTCCACTCACTTCCTTCCCTTATCATAGGTACACCAACATTCACTGCTCTTCCCTGTGTTTCTTTCATGACTCCATCCATATATACACTGAACAAACATGGAGACATCACACACCCTTGCTTCAACCCAATGTTCAAGTTGAAGAACTCACTTTGTTCACTTTCCACCCAGACTGCCACTCTTGCACCCTCATACCAGCTCTCTACTGCCTCCAGCAAGTTTCCATCCACTCCATATATTCGCAGTACTTTCCACAGACCTTCTCTATCGACTTTATCATATGCCTACTCCAAATCCATAAAAGCAGCATACAACTTCTGTCCCTTCTCCAAATACTTCTCTATTACACTTCTCAAGGAGAAAATCTGGTCTACTCACCATCTACCCTTCCTAAACCCACCCTGCTCCTCACTCACCCACCTCTCAGTTATCACTCTCACTCTCTCAATCACTACCCTACAATATACCTTACCTACTACACTAAGGAGACATATCCCTCTGTGGTTACCACATACTCCTCTTTCACCTTTATTCTTGTACAGAGGCACTATCATTCCTGTTTTCCAATCTTCAGGCATGCTTTCCTTTTCCTAGTCTTCTCTCAACTGCTCTCCTAAACTCCTCCCTATATTCCTCCTCCTGCAACTTTTCCACCCTCCTCATCAGTCCTCCTCCCTCCTTCCCTATTGTTGCTCTCTTTACCCACTCCCCTTGTGTCTTTAGCTTGGCCACTACAACATGGTTGTCAGACACCCCTCCCCCAATCTCCCAATATGCTCTCACATCCATCACCGATTTCCTCAACCGTTCATCCTCACAAACATAGTCAATCAAGACCTTCTGTTCCACTATCTCATCATATGTTCTCCTTTCCACTCTCCATGTGCACCTGTGTATTCTCCTGTGCTGAAAGAAGGTGTTGAAAATCATCAGCCTCCTCCCCACACATTGATCAACAAATGCACTGCCATTCCCATTCACCTCTGATTGCACACAACACTCTAGAGAGTATACAACCAATATATACCCACAGAGAAATGCAAACTATATTAATAAGAAAAGGTTCTTGAATAACATTGACTGGATAATACTGGATTAAATGTGTAGTTGAGAGGCATTAAGTGTTGTGTCTATCCCTTTCAATTTTCATCATCCTTCTATTTCCTTGGTGTTTGTTGTCCACCTCTCTATCAGACATAGTATCAGTATATCTCTCTCCCTCCTTTCTTTCTTTCTTGCTGTTGTACCTCTCCATCTTCATCTACCTCGTCCTACAGGGTCTTTCAGGCCTCAGACAGTCTTTTATCAACCTCATTTCAAGATGTTCATTCTGAAAAATAATAAAAGGTTAGTGTTACAATTTGGATGAACTATAGCTTCTTGTATACACATATATACTATTGTGGACTTAAACTTGCTGTATTTGTGATTTCAATTAAATAAACTTGATGCAAGATGAGCATACGACTTGTTGAATAAAGCATAGAATTATTATTATTATAATTAACCCCTGGGCTATCCGGGCCAACTCTTACTATCCACTTTGCCTGTCCGGGCGATTTTACCAAAATAGCTCTATTTCACTTACTCTCTACGTCTAAACTACGGTACTGAACAACTTAATTTTGGTCTTGTGCTCACCATCAACTCTTCCTCTTTCCAATGAAACCAACCCCAGCTCTCTGGAACTCTCCGTTGCCGAGAAATTAGGTTATGAATGAAGGTAATTTCTCGGCCGAGAGCTGGGTTGTGTTGGCGTGGTTAGAGTGGCTCTGACGTCTGCTGGAAGTGTGTGGACGGCGGGGTGGTGACGCAATACGTACCCCCTACCTTACAGCCCCTGTTTTAGTGTGGTTAGCTATACCATTCCAGAGTGGTTTTATGCCCTGGAGAGAAGCGTGGGAGTATTTACGCAAAACATTTTCAGTGTTAATATCACTATTTGTTCATGTTCAACGTAAATAAAAATGTGTCATTGTCACCCAATTATCCTTATTTTCTATATATTTTTGTATTTTGGTGTTTTGAATTTTTTATTATAATTTTTTCTATGTATAAAATTGTGTCACCGTCACTTCTTATCACTACAGCCTAAAATATCACTTCACTTATAGCCTAAAAACGTGTCACTATAACTTCACTTATAGCCTAAATAGTGTCACTGTCACCAAGTGTCACTGTCATTTCACTCGCATTACTCCCATCACTTCCTGCTTCTATATATATTCCAGTGCATGTTACTCTGTAAAACAGTCTCCAGGGCATAATGGCACACAACACTCCTTACTCCAGAAGCGAGTTTCCTTGAGTTTCTAAGGGCGACTTGTTGTGTGCTTGCAGACATGGCAGCGGCGATAACCTGCTCGACCTGACGGCAAGGTTGGCAGAGCGGTTAGGCCGTGGCACAACATATATGCGTTGTACTGCAACCTGTCAGGGTGTCCTGCTGCAGTGGTTGCACAGTGCTGAATTTCTCCAGGAGTTGACTTATCAACTCCAGTTTGTACTGCCAGTTTGGAGTCGGGGTGATGCTGGAGGTAGAGCAAGTACGAATTCAGCACTGTGATGTCAAGAAGGTGGAAGAAAGCCTTTTTGTACCACTTGCAGGTTTTTCCCAGACAATCGATAGCACTCACCATCATGTCTGACTTATCGACGAGCCTCATATTTATATTATAATCAAGCACAGCATCAGGCTTGATGATGTTGTTACCTGTGCCGCGCTCAATCTTCCCAGAATCCAGCATCGTGCCCCTGTGGACGGTGGTGAGCATCCGGACGGGGCGTTTATCGTGTCAAGTGATGGCCAGCATGTTCCCCGATTTCTTCCTGAGACAGTCACCCCTGTTGGTGGGGGGAAATACTGGCCAACCCTTCCTATTGACACGAACGGTGCCGCAGAATCCTGTTTGGTGCTGCAGAAGGAACTGACTAAGTGCTGGAGAGGTGTAATAATTATCAGTGTACAGGATGTGGTTGTTGTCAAGGTAATCCCCCAGGAGTTGCTTGACAACACTCCCGCTGAAGCCGAGACGGTCCTGGCCCTCCACATATCCACATCCGTATCAGAATAAAGTATAAAGTCCAACACATAGCCAGTCTTACAGTCGCAGATGACATAGAATTTGATGCCAAATCTATGCCTCTTTGACGGGATATACTGAATAAAGGACACTCGTCCCCTGAACAGCACCAGAGACTCGTCGATAACAACATTCTGGAATGGTTGAAAGAAACCTCGTATTTTCTCCTGGAGCATAGACATAACGGGCCTAATTTTCCAAAGCCTGTCTTTCAGGTGTGGACCCATGTTGGGGGCGAAGTGCAGGTAGGTGAGTATGTCCCTGTATCTGTCCCTGGACATATATTTCCCGAAGACAGGCGTCGAAAGAAGGGAGTTAGTGCTCCAGAAGTTCTTGAGGCAATGTTTCCTGATGTGCGGCATCAGCATCGTCAGAGCTAACCACAAATACATCTCAGCAATAATGACGTCAGTCCAGGGCAACATCTTGCTGTGTTCCCTCCCTGGTCTATTGCTGAGTTGTCTGAACTCAGGGAGAAGAGGGAGAAACAAGACTGGAACGGAGGATTAGTGGTAGGATGAAGGGAAGATGGAAAGGAAAGATGGAGGTGGGATAGTGGAAATTATTGAGGAGAGAGAGAGAGAGAGAGAGAGAGGGAGAGAGAGAGAGAGAGACCTTCTCAGGACCTTACCAGCACTTTCTGCATATGCTGATGACTGCACACTCTCCCGCTCTTATTCTCGCCAGGACAGCCAGCAAGTAGTTGCTGACATTAATCAGCAGCTACAAGCAATAAAGAGATGGGGAGAGCGCTGGCAGGTAAACTTTGCTCCTGAGAAGACACAAGCCATGGTGGTTTCTCGGTCCCCGGCAGCCTCACAAGCTGTTGAGGGAAAAGTGAAGTTTGGCTCTGTCACCCTCCCACTCCAAGATCACGTCAAGATCCTCGGAGTGACCTTCGATGCGGAGCTCCGATTCAAGAAGCACATTCACCACATCGCCCATCAGGCCTCCCTTCGGGTCTCTGCCTTACGTAGAGTGGCAGGTTTCCTGGACAAACGTGGCCTTATGACACTCTACAAGGCACAGGTAAGACCCCACCTTGAGTATGGGGCACTGACGTGGATGTCCAGCGCTGCTACACACCTGCAGAGACTCGACAAAGTGGAGCGAAGAGTGCAGCGACTGATTGAGAACAACATCTGTCCTCCTCCCTTACAAGACATACCTGCCCTGGACACACTAGAGCACCGCCGGGACACACTAGAGCACCGCCGGGACGTAGCTGCTCTGGTGGTCCTCCACAAGGCACAGGTTCAAGAGGTGCAACACCTGGCAGGACTTAGGCTCCCCCCGCGTGAGGCTGTGAGAGACACGAGAACGGTGTCCTCCAGCCAAGAGCAGGTCGGGGTGCCGAGGTCACACTCCAGTCAGCACCAGAGGACCTTCACTGCCAGAACCTCAAGAATGTGGAATGTTATCACTGCAGCAGCTCCCACCATGCAAGACCTGTCCACCCAACAAGTGAAGGTGGCTGCTCACAGGTGGCGAGGAACATTACCAACGCCCATGAGAGCATAACACATTCAAACAACGCGGCTTTTAAGATAGTGCCACGAGGAAAAGTGGCACTTTAAGCCGCACTCCAGTGTACAGAGGGCTGCCTTTTTATGCTATTTAGCTCAGCCATGTACAGCTAGTACCAGAAAGTTTGAATAAAAAATAAAATAAAAAATAAAATGGAAAGGGGGAATAATCAAAGGGAAGATGGAGGTGGGATAGTGGAAATCATTGAGAGAGAGAGAGAGAGAGAGAGAGAGAGAGAGAGAGAGAGAGAGAGAGAGAGAGAGAGAGAGAGGAGTGGAGGGTTGAAAAGAAGAGAAGGAAGAATTAGTGGCAATATATAGAGAACAAGGGGCATAGCCTAGAAGAGAGAGGAATAGGACACAGGCAAGAAAGGATGCAGGCAAGTAGAAGAGAAAACCGTAAGTGACGTGGAAGAGGAGAGAAAAGGGAGGTCGGTGAAATATTAGAATGTAAAGAGGGAAGGTAAGGGAGACACGAAAAGGGAAATGAAAAGAAAAGTTAATAAATAGTGTATGAAAAGTGAAAGAAAAGTCTTGAGTAACTAATAGAGTTCGAAAAATGAGACTGTCATGCATTTTATTTCACTCCGACTTCCTATGTACAGAATTTTTCATTTAAGTTTGTTTCTATTTCTAAGTTTGTTTCTCTTCTCTTGAAATTTAAAGGTTTTTAATTTAATGTTTTCACACACACACACACAGACAGACACATGCACACAATACACACTCATATTCAAACACAAGAACAGACAATAATATATTTTCTCATTATATAACACACACACACACACATCTATACCTTTCTCCTTGCCTCCTTCTCGTTACATTTCCTCCACTTACCATCTGATCCTTCCTATCTTACACTCTTCTCATTGGATCCAAGCCTTTAGCTGAATCTCTTTCTCTACCTGTGTGTGTGTGTGTAATAATATAATAATAATAATAAACGGTTTATTGATTAGTTTGGCTGCCATAGGGCTGAAAATATACATTATGAAAATACATTATGAGAATGAGCATGAATATATGGTACATAATAAATAGTATATACATAAGCGAGTGTGTGTGTGTGTGTGTGTGTGTGTGTGTGTGTGTGATAGTGGAATCTGGTAGTGGGAGAAAGTAGGTGTGAGGTCTGGTGAGGATTACTAGATGTCAGGTAGGGAAGGGCTAGGCTGGATTATCGTGTGTGTGTGTGTGTGTGTGTGTGTGTGTGTGTGTACATGTTATTTATAATGTTAGTCATAGTAGGGATGGGGCTCTTCTTATATCTCTCCGTTCTGGCCCTGATAGGTTGTAGCTTGTTATTTGCGTCTTGTTGTCTGTGTTGGTCTTGGAGTGTCTGGTGGTAGTAGGTCTCGGTGGAGGGGGTGGACCAGTTACAGGTAATATATGTGTGTTTGTGTTTGTTTGTGTATGGAGGCACCGGTTGTGTGAATGGGAGCCAAGGGGGCAGCAGTCCAAAAACGTTTGGGAACCACTGAAACTTTATAGCAATAGAGCTCCTCGGGATTAGATTTTCAGCTGTTTATACTTTGTAAATCAAATGGTATTTTTAAGTCCTACCCACTAAAATAATAATAATAATAATAATAATAATAATAATAATAACCGTGGATCACATCACGATCTCTCCTATAATATAATAATTTGTTTCCCGTGACAAAGCCTACTCATGCTAAAAGTTATACTAAAATACCTTTGCGTAATCCTATTAACTGATAGACAGACAGACAAATAAAGCATAGACTTACAAACATATAAACATACAAGCAAATAAATAGACATAAAAACAATTAGACTGACATAGCAATAGACAAAGACAATTAATCTGTGGCCTAGCCTTCTTGCCGGCCTGGGTGATGCGAATGTCTGTGTTAATGTATGCATGTTGTGTGTATGAGTGTGAGCGTTCCTGTGGGCCATTGTGTTGGTGCTCATCTGTTCCCTCACAGTCCTTTGATACGGCCAACACAATGGGGTAATATCCCGTAATTCCCGGCAAAACAATACCAGGTTCAGGGAAAAGAAGGAGAGGAGATTACTAGCAGCTTTAACTCTACAAAATAAACCACACACAACATTGCTGTAAAAAAATGAATAGAAAGAATCACATTTTTTATTAGGTGCATATGGGGAAGGGAGGACATTGGTAGGGAGAGGGAATAGTTACGATTGTGGTAGATAGACTCGCAGATAATTTTCCTTAATACCTCCTTTGTGGTCTTTGCGAAAGGATGAGTCTTTAAATTGTCTGAGCCGTGAAGGATATACAGACTCCTTCAAACTATGCCAGAAAACAGATTACCATAGTTATTGCTTTTAGGAATCAGTAGCCTTCGAAATCACTCCAATGATCCCTTTAAAATAAACCTATTAATGAACTTTACTTCATAATGGGATGCGGGGTTCGTATAGCGTTGGTAAATCTACAGTACAGCAACTGATTCTTCCAAATTATTCAAAGCAACAAGTCACTATTATCTTTGTCCATCTTGTCCTGTTCCTAGTATTCTTTGGAAGAGGAGCTGAGGGGATGCACGGTTATCAAACCTGGTTGGGAAGCCTAGAGTGGTATTATTGGCATATGACTTACCGTAATATGGGAAAAAGTACACCTAAGAAGATCATTGATGAATGTAAGAAAAAGAGTACGGTAGGTGATAATTATGACATAGCCACGGAGAAAATTGGTAATTACCATTTAACCTCAACACTATTATTAAAGGATAAAATTACAACTAAGAAGCGTACCAGAGTAATAAGACGTGAGTGGAATATAAAAAACCTGGAAAAGCTGGAGACTGCTGATTGCAGGATTCTGGAAGCAGATTATTAGGATTTGAACTCCAGTGAAGGTTTACTTACAGCTTTGTGCTTATTCACAGTAGGCTATACCCAGGTGATCTGATATATAATAATGCTGACTTATTGTGATAATGTAACTAACAATAACCAATAGTCTGACACAGGGTTTATGATCACCAATGATTACCTTCCCTCTTTATAGCGAACCTTGAACTAACCGTAACATAATTTTGTAGCTAACTTGGAACTAACAGTCACGTGCTAAGATATCTGATAGTGAAGATGAATGTGTGGCAGCAAAAGTGTATATGGTAGTGAAGATTGATTGAGTGATTGCTATTCGGTGCCTCAACAGCGAAGTCATATAGCGACAGAAGAAGGCGATAGAAAGGAGAGACACCAAGCAGGAGGATCTAGGTAAATAGCTCGAAATCAATTGATCGAAAGTAAATTTCTCGAAATATTATTTTTCGAACAATTGATTTCGAGCAATATAGTTTCGAGCAATTGATTTCGAGCAATATAGTTTCGAGCAATTTACCGGATACCCAAGCAGGAAGGAAATAGAAGAAGAAAAGGGACGGACAGTTGAAAAACTGAAACGGAGTGGCTGGGGCCAAAGGGGCGCCCAAACCCTTAAAGTATTGCCCACATCATTACAGGCAGTATCGTAACCAATGAAGTTAGGAGGTGCGGCCATTGCGCAGTGGCTACCATATAAACTTGGGAAGTGGTTGAAGTTCTTCTAGCTATTTGACCGACCAGCCCTCGAAATTGGAAAGTATTTTTAAAGGACCTCGGTGACCTACCCTTCCTGGTAAGTCTCACCCCGACTCCACGTGGTGACATCGGGGGACACCTCCAGGTTTTAACCAAGATCCAGATAGAGGCTGGAGGTGAAGCCAAAGGGGAGGCGGTGTGGGGGTACAGTCAGTTCCCCCATATTAATGTTTTAAGTTCCCTTTAGAATGTAGTTTAGTGACAGAATTATTTAAAAAAGTGTGTATGTAATGTGTAAATTGTTTTTATTATTTGGTGCTTTTTAAGCTCTTGACAATCTCAATGGTCTGTGGTTATGCCAGCCACCAGTGGTCCCCCAATGTGGGGACGGACAGCTGCTGCTAATGGCGGGGAGGGGTCTCTAGTCTGCACCATGGGGTCAGGAAAGGGAGAGAATGTTTGAGAGTGGTAGCGATAAATATGAATGGAGTGGGGAATGAGGTGAAAAAAAGAGAGATTGTGGAGTGTGCCTCTTACGCAAGCTCGGAACAAAAGGGCTACTTTCTTATAAGCTGATTAAAGAAGGAATTCGAAATAAGAGCTTATATTAATACAGCAATGCTGTATGAAAACGAATGAGAAAAAGAATGAATTCTAGTGGTGTTATTGGAGAGAGAGAGAGAGAGAGAGAGAGAGAGAGAGAGAGAGAGAGAGAGAGAGAGAGAGAGAGAGAGAGAGAGAGAGAGAGAGAGAGAGAGAGAGAGACGCTAGGCTCAATTATATGCTGGACGTATCACGAGTGAATTAGTCACTCTAGCTAGTGCTTTAAGAGTTTTCAATTAAAGACATTTTAGATGCTGATAATTCGCAGTCTCTCATGCTGTGTGAAAATGAAAAATACTCAAAACAGCCCAAAACTAGAACAAAAAGGCTTTTACTTTATATACTTTAATATTCATCCATCTATCCATCAATCCTACCATCAATCCATCTACCTTTCTGTTATTCCTTGAGTCTATCTGTCCATCCACCTATCTTTCTACTTAAGGAGCAATATGTATATATATCTTCTGACAGAATGATACAGAGAAGAGAAGAATTTTAGGGCTTTATGCCTATCGACTCGTGTTGGTCATTAAGGCAGTCAGTCTTGTTACATCAACATATCTTCCCCCAGCCTACAAGGTTGCTATACTTGTTTTTACAGCCGGGTACTGTACCTACTTACTGCTAGGTGAACAGGGACATAGGGGCTTGGGAAAATTGTCCAACAATTCCACTGACCCAGGATCTCTCGCGTGCTAGGCGAGTGTGCTAACCATTACACCATCAACACCCAGTATATATATATACAGTGGGGAAATAGGAGGAGCTACACTGACACCCACCTCACCTCACCTGACCCTTATTCCTAGTCTGGTGGAAACTGCTTCATCACCAATTCGGTTAATAATTTATCACAACTGAAATGACCATAACTCATATTAACATTATCTTTATATGTGCCTGAGATTAGACATGACTCAATTACATTTCTTTCAAGAAGGTTTGACGATTTAGCTAGAACTTTGGCACCTCGCCAGTTAATGTGATGGTCATAAGTGGCTTTGTATTGGAATAAACCACTACTTGTCTGAGCTGTCCTAACACTATACTTGTGTTGTGTTATACTTTTATTTAAGTCTTTCCCTGTTTGTCCTATATAGAATTTATTACATATGTTACATGGAATCTTGTTTACAACACCTGAGTTACTCGCAGGGCTGTTCTTGATGAGTGTTCTTTTAACTGTGTTGTCGTATTTAAAAACTACTTGAACATCGAGTTTCTTGAGGAGAGGTACAACTTCTAAAATGTTTTCATGAAATGGTAGGACTATGATTTTCTGGTTGTTTTGATCATCTGTTTTTTTTTAACTTGACTTTCAAGGAAACGTTTCCTTGCAATGTTGTGACATAGATAGAATAGATTTGTCCCAGTCTGGCTTTCGTAAACACCATTCCACCACAGACTCTCTGGTCAGGTTGGAAGCTGCTGCATGTGAGGCCATTTCACGATATCTTTGATTTAGAGAAAGCGTATAACACTACATGGTAATATGGCATCCTACAGCAACTCCATGTATATGGCCTGCGGGGTCGCCTTCCGTGCTTTCTTAAGGAGTTCCTCAGTGGTCACAGTTTTCTGTGAAGGTTGGTACAACCCTTTCAGCATCTGTTGCACAGGAGGAGGGCGTCCTCCAGGGAAGTGTCCTCAGTGTCACATTGTTTGCAGTAGCAATTAATGCCATTGCCTCATCCCTTCCGGACGGTATAGCCAACTCGATGTACGTTGATGACCTAGCAGTCTGGTTTGCTGCCTCTCGTATGTCAGTGGCGGAGCGACGCATGCAGCTTGCCCTTGACAGAGTGTCACGTTGGACTGGTTCTCATGGGTTTCGATTTTCTCCTGCCAAGACAGATGCTATGTTTTTCTGCCACATCCGAGGCTTCCACCCTGATCCGGACTTATTCATGTATGGTCATCGGATACATTGTGTCGAGGAGACTCGCTTTTTTGGTCTCCTATTTGACAAACGTTTGGTTTGTGTTCCACACTTAAGGTCTCTTGATTGGAATAAAATGCAGAGTATGCTGGAGGACTGGAAGGAATGTAGTTCCCAAGCATTGTCTCTTGGAGAGAAACACATGTAGGAGAGAAGCTAGAGAGAAGAATGCGCAGTTCCTCCCAAGAAGCAAGCAAGCCATTGCAGTTCTACTGAAGGACCTTGAACAGTGTTACTTTAGTACTGATTTTTGGGAAGCCTCATCGAGGTACTTCCCACTACCACCTCGAACTGATGGTTTACTCAAGCGATAAGTTTTGTCTAATCCTAGGCCACTAGAAGAAGAGCGAACCCGAGGAGTAGTACTTGGGGTAGTAATTGGGACCCGTAGACGAATCCCTGAAGCATCTTATATGTTAGAAAAAGGTGAAGGGATATTCTTTGAAACAATTACATTGGTATTGTCCTGAACAGCAGTGCTATCACTGACACAGACAGATACATCAACATCCATAATACAGGTGGTAGAATCACTTCGCTACTCAAACGAAAAAGAAACATAATATTTTGAAGTTACAACATCTGTGACATCCACATTCACTTCACGCTCCTCTGATGGTCCTGAAGGAAGCTTGCGAGGAGGAAGTTCTGTTGAATCAAGAGATTCATCAGAGCCACGAGAACGCTTCTGGGGACATTGAGAGGAAACTATGGATGAGTCCTCAGTGATAGTTGCCTTATAAGGAGGAACATCTATTGAGTCAAGTGCCTCAGAGGAACCATGAAGACGTCTCTGTGGCAGTTTAGGTGACTTAAATTTCCTTTTTGAAGAGCGTGTGGCAGCGTGAACCTCTACCACATGGACACCTTTAGCTAAAGTCTGATAATTGTCATCAGTTGAAGGGTCACCAGAATGAGTGTCTGATAAAGTTTCCAAGACAGAGAAACTATTATGTAGTGTAACCTTAGAAACATTCTGACTAGAACATAAAGCTGCTGCCTCTTGAGAGGGTTGAAAGGATGCTGCAACCAATTTAGGACGAAGGGAGGAGGCGTATGACTTTATACTATTTCCATATTTATCTCAGCATCATATTAACATCTTTCATTGTCGTATATGTAAAACCATTCCCATCAATCATCAACCTTATAATAATATGCTGTGTATTTTCACCCATATTGCTGCAACTTCAATAAACCGTTTATTATTATTATTATTATTATTATTACAGTCATGAGAATATACGAATGCACACACATAGGCCTATGTTACACACACACACACACACAAACACACACATACACACACACATAGTCATGAGAATATAGGGATGCATTTGCACGTACAGCCGGCTCCACTGCCGCGAGGGCCCCTGCAGTGTTGTCAGCGTTCCCTCTCCCAGTCGTGAACCACACACTTGGGTCCGAGATACACATCTGAAGCACTCACTAGTGAGAGAGAGATGGATATGGTGGTTGGCAGGCTTGTATGATGAGCGAAACGAATAACAATGGAACAATAATGTGTATGTAAGGAATTTTGTGTTCATGCGGATGTAACATAGGCACCAAGTGATTCCTGATGTATTCATTTCCTATATTTCATGGTGTAGAATGTTACATTGTACAGTAATGCTCGATAAATCAGTTGCTGATTTACTATTAAGATGATAAATGGAGGATATCATGATATGGGAACATATTTCATGCACGTTTGGCCAGTTTATAGATGTCATGATAATATTGATATAATAGGTATCAGAGCCATTTTCCTTGCGCCGGTATCAAACTCAGCAATCTGATATTTGTGAACAACATTCTCTAACTTACTGACTTCGTTAACACTTGAGGAATAATTACATAAGAACTGAGGATATTAAATAATAGAAGTGACGGCACCATGAACTATCAATTATCAGGCCTCTTTAATGATTAAATCAAATAAAACCGGGATCAGTAAATCCAATGTATTGCCCGTAATATATTCGGTATGCAAGGATGGAAACTGAAGTTTGGTGATAATACCTATTATTACAAGTTTAACAGGCGTAATAGGGACATGTGTGTGAGGGAGGGGGTATGGGTAGAGTGGATGGGGGGTAGGGGGGAGGGGTAGTCAACTCAGTAACCACCTTTATGGACTGCCATTCAAACATTAATTTTGAGCCAACATATTCTCTATAGGTGACGAGAATTTTCACTAGACATGGGGAATCAGAGGTGCCAATGGGGATATTATAGAAACTTTGTCAAGCAGACCTGGTAACACTGCTCTCTATCTCTCTCTTTCTTTCCACATACCCCCCCCCCCCTCCTTTACACTCCATCTCCATCCTCTACCCCCACCCCCCTTTCATTACCTCCCACTCTCTCTCTCTCTCTTTCTCTCTCTCTCTAATGTTGTCATAATATGGCTTGGAGGAATCAGTTTGCTCCAAAATTACCCTAGAATTATCTGAATTAAACCCATTTATTTTATGGGATAATTAATATTAAACCCATTTCTTTCATGAGATAATTAATATTAATCCCATTTATTTCATGGGATAATTAATATTAACATATAAATTTTATACTAAGAATATTGAAAAACACTCCCCCCTACTCCTCCCCTTGATTATCGTATAATGACGTCATGATTTGGTGGATAATATAGTTCCCGTTTTGGTTCATAATTAATATAATATTAATTATTATTAATTCATTAGTAAATAATTAAATTCCCCATAATTTTTCCTACATTTTGATATAATAATTTCTTTGATTACATAATTAATTTACGAAATTAGCGAATATTTTCTATTTATAATTTCCAACTGTGACTAATTGGTACATTGGAGCACTTTGGTCCTCCAAGTTATCTCAGGCAACGCAACTTAATGCAGGAATAATATAGTTTGGAGGAATCTGTTTGCTCCAGAAATATGCTATGGAAATCTGGGTTCCTTTATAGTATTTATATTCCTCCAAAGTATGTCAGGAAAGAGAATAATTAATAAATATAATGATATTTATTTTGTTGTATGGAATAGTTTGGAGGAATCAAATTGGTCCAGTATTACCACAACCAACACCACAGCTTCGAATGTATCAACTTGGTGAACCATTCTAAAGAGGGTGTAGGGAGAGGGGGGGGGGTGTATTAGTGAGGTATGGGTGGTGTAGGGAGGGGTTTGGGTTGGGTTGTTGGAGAGGTGTAGGGGTGGTAGCTTCGAATGAACCAGCTTCGAATGAGTGAATCAGCTTCGTCACATGTGGTGGTATGTGTTGGAGGCAGGGTTGTGTATTAGGGTGGTATGGGGGAGGTGTAGAGTAATTGTGGAGCAAACTGATTCCTACAAACTGTATTATTCCTGCATTAAGTTGTGTTGCCTGAGATACCTTGGAGGACTCAAGGTGCTGCAATGTACCAATTAGTCACGGTTGGAAATTATAAATAGAAAATATTCGCTAATTTCGTAAATTAATTATGTAATCAAAGAAATTATTATATCAAAATGTAGGGAAAATTATGGGGAATTTAATGATATACTAATGAATTCATAATAATTAATATTTAATGAATTATGAACCAAAACGTGAACTATATTCTCCACCAAATCATGATGTCATTATACGATAGTCAAGGGGAGGGGTAGGGGAGTGGGGTGGGGGTATGGTGTTAGGGGGGGTAGGGACATGGGTGTAAGGGAGGGGGTATGGGTAGAGTGGATGAGGGGTAGGGGAGTGGGGTGGGGGTATGGTGTTAGGGGGGGTAGGGGTATGGGTGTAAGAGAGGGGGTATGGGTAGAGTGGATGAGGGGTAGGGGGAGGGCAAGTCAACTCAGTAACCCCATTTATGGACTGCCATTCAAAGATAAATTTTCAGCCATAAATCTCTCTCTCTCTCTCTCTCTCTCTCTCTCTCTCTCTCTCTCTCTCTCTCTCTCTCTCTCTCTCTCTCTCTCTCTCTCTCTTAGAGGAATTAACTTTCACAGAAAATTATGATATAATCGGCATAACCGAATCGTGGCTAAATACTGAAAGCAGAGATTTCCTAGCAGAGTATAAAATTCCCGGTTACACAATATTTGAAAAAGGACGAACAAATAAAAGGGGAGGCGGAGTTCTATTATATATTAAAGACGATCTTAAACCAATCCTATTATCAAAGCCACATATTGATAACGTAGATACACTTTATATACTCATTAGAAATAATTGTGGGGCGAAACTTTTGTTAGCTTTATTATACAGACCCCCAGCTCAACCTGTACAAACCGACCGTGACATCTATGAGCAATTAAACGAAATTATTAACACGCAACATTCCATAATTCTTGGTGACTTTAATTTACCAGTAACAAAGTGGGGAGAACCGTTATCAGCTCATTATGGTCAAGATCTTTACACTAACTTACAAGAGAGCTCCCTTATCCAATTTGTCAACAGCCCAACTCGCGGAAATAATGTTCTTGACCTAGTATTTGCAACAAACGAAGACATGATAGAGAATACTAACGTAGGTGAAGAATTTACCAATAGCGACCACCGCATAATAACTTTCAGTATAAATTTTAACAAAAGCGACATAAAGTACAGCTACGAAAAAATCCCCGATTTTAGAAAAGCCAATTTCAACCAACTCAGAGCGATACTAAAAGAAACCGACTGGAAATGTCTGCGAGACACTATTGACATAAATACACAATGGAACTTTTTCACTAATGCGTACACAAAAGCGGTCAGGGATAGCATACCATTAAAAAACCGACGTTCAGCACAAAACTTAAAGCCCAAGTGGTGGAGTAAAGATATAGCCGACTGTTTACGAGCCAAAAAGAACGCCCATAATAAAGTAAAAATCAAAGCCAATAATGACGACCGTGCCAAGTTTACAGACTTACGAAGAAAAGCCAAAAAGTTAATCAAACAGAGTAAAAAGGAAATTGAAACACGTTGCAAATCAGAGTAAGACAAACCCGAAAGAGTTCTACAGTTATATTCGACAAAAGAAAGTACTTACGTCAACTATCGGTCCAATTCTTGATGAAAATGGGGACTTTACGACAGATGAAGAGCGAATGAGTAGTATCCTAAATACTTTCTTTGCATCAGTCTTTACTATAGAAAACCCGAACGATATACCAGGTGAAACAACAGTCCAAAATGAAAACACCGAGGTTTTAAATAATATCAGCATAACAGAAAATGACGTAATCAAATGTATTGATAAATTAAATGCAAATAAGTCACCTGGGCCTGACACGATCTCCCCTCGCGTAATAAAGGAAGCTAAAAGCGAAATAGTAAAACCTCTGACTCTGCTATTTAATTATTCTTTACACACTGGAACAATACCTGATGATTGGAAGCTCGCTAACGTAACACCAATATTTAAAAAAGGCAGCAAATCTTTACCTAGTAACTATCGCCCTATCAGCCTAACCTCAGTAGTATGTAAAATGTTAGAGACAATCATACGAGATAAACTTACATATCATTTAGAGGAAAATAACTTACTCAGAGACACTCAACACGGTTTCCGCAATAAACGCTCTTGCCTAACGAATCTATTAGACTTTTTAAATGACATTTTTAACGAATATGATAAGAGTAAAGCAGTAGACATAATTTATCTAGAT